>JABFQM010000179.1:0-47775 GCA_022816865.1 Zelostemma sp. ZL-2020 | reverse complement strand
TCTTATTTTTTCGAAGGTGTATGGAATTTGCCTTCGTCAGGCGAGAATTTCGACGCGCTCGGTCGGTTATGCAGCATCGAAGATAAGTTTTCTTCTTCATTTTCATTCGATTTAAATTTATATTTATAGTTTACTCGCTTTTTACTTGTTAATTTTGTGTTTTAAACGTTTCATAGTGATGGCAATAAGGTGTTACACGTGTATTAGTACAAACAGCAGCCAACCCTTTGTCTGCAATGAGTTTATGACAGACGAAGACATGCTGGAATTAGGATCTTGCGACTCTATTTACGGCGCGGAATATTGCGTGAAACAAATCGGTCGTTTCGAGGGTAAATCCACAAATCTGGGATTGATAATCGGGGATTGAGCTACTAACCTTGCATTTTAACACGACTAAAATCTGTTTAAACTCAATGAAATCCTTTTCCCGAATCCTGAGATTCCGCAGAGAATTTCCTATCCAGAATGAATCGCTAACATTGTGCATTTTTGTGCTGAGTGCTGGGATTAAATTGCTATCAATGCACGTCGGCCGAAGAATGGAAATGCGAAGACAGTAATTTGGTGATGGAAGCGCTTCAACCAAAATCTTGCGACTACATTTACGACGCGCAGTATTGCGTTAAAACAGTAGGACGCTACGGAGGTTTATAAAATAACTAACTCGTTAATCCTGAAACTCCTATTCGCCTGTCACTTCGTGGTAAAATCCCTCTGGTGTCGACCAACGGAAGCTACAAAGCATGATTAAAAAAGTGAAAAGGTGAAAGAAATACAATTTTTTTGGGACTACAGCTCACAGGAATATTCACAACTGCGAGTTTTGGCGATTCTGTTCCCGAAATAAATTTTATTTCTTTCTCCCTCCTTTTCATTTTTTAAATTATGCTTGTAGCTTCCGTTGGTCGACACCAGAGGGATTTTACCATGAAGTGACAGGTGAGTTTTAAAAACGCCATTTTATTTGGACGCTATTGTGATTGAAGACATAAAATTATTTTTTATTTGGCTAATCATAAAATGAAATGACGTTTTTGAAAGTAATCTTTTTCACTCCCTCAACTTTTTCTTGATGCTAATTTGTTCTAGCGAAGCATGCATTTTTCTGACCACAGTAACATTTTTGTTTTTTTTGTATCGAAACTGGTGACTGAAAAAGATCGTGTTACAGATGGAATCGGCACGAAACGATTTTGTTCCTCGAAACACCTGGGAAACTACTGCGATTACGTTAAGCAAAACGGAGACCAGTTGACTTATCGCACGTGCATTCACACGTGCAACAGCGATGGCTGCAATCCCGCTTCTTCGACATTTCCGAACAAAATCTTCATCTTCTTCGCCGCTCTGGGGTTGAGATTATTTAGTTTCTCGTGCTCGCTTGCCAGATGAATGAACAAAAACGATGTACATTGATTTTTCTGGGAAATAGTGAGAAGTCAAAATAATGTTAGCAAGTGTATTTATCACTATAAAAAAAAATCGACGAATTTTGCACGTGAAACATGGCAACGACAAATTGTTTTTCATAAGAAAAGGCGCTTTTCAAAAGTCGCTATTTTTTAACTACTTTTGTACTTCAAATTTTATTTTTCATTTTTACAGGGTTCGCCTTTTTTATCCGTCGCTATTTATTGTTGATTTATGTATAAAACGATGTATAAAATACTGTTTCACTCGTCAATGTAAAAATTTGTCCGCGATATCAAAATATTGCAGGCAATGTTTAAATTTTAACGCTTTAACTGTGGCGTGTGCGTAGTGAAAAATGGGAACAAAAGATACGTTTATATAAGCCACATAAGATTATTGAAGTCACTAGTTTTTAACTAAATTGAAGTCTTTTCGAACAAGCAGAATCTCAAAATAAAAGAAGCAGCGATAGAAAAAAAAGACTTCAATTTGGGTACTAAACGATAACGAACATTGATCATTCCAAATAGAATTAATAAGATTTTTTATTATTTTTAGTATTATTTAAAAAAAATAAACTTCCGTCCTTTTTTGTTACGACGTTTTTGTAGGAAAGATTAATTTTGTATTACAGTCATTATTGTAAACCTTAGATGTGAATGCGAAAATTCCCAAGTATATATTTTTAACAAACAATCAAGTGTTACTTTTGTATCAATTTTATTGTTTTCATCGAAATATAATTAAACGGCGCATTTACATTTAAACTGCACAGATCAACATGTCAGCTAAAAAATTACATACCGCTACAACAGCTACGTCAATGTATATAATTGTTTAAATAAATGTTTTTTTCGGAGCTTGTTTTACATTAATTATACAGTTACATCGACGAATATTCATACACAGGTCACATCGGCAAACAGCGATTTACTAAAAAACCAATTTTCAACGAGTGATCTTTCGTATCTTTGGCATTTTTTTATAAAAAAGAGAATTCCATGTTTTTTGTATTGCTATATTCATTTTATCTTTATCTTATGTACGCAAAAAGGCAACTTTTGAACTTTTTTGAACTATGAACAGCAAAGATTTTTCCAAACGATAAAGAAAATATGTACTTGTACTGTTTAATTCTTCAATTGAAGCCAAATATTTGGCACGTTTCAGGTACGATTCTGACGAACCTGCAAAGATCGCACTTTCTAAAAATTATCTTTTCCAAATCGCTCCAGTGATTACTCCGAAAATTAGCGACGCTATCGAAACATTTGATTGTCACTTTACAAATTGCGCCGGTGCAAAAATGTCATTGAAAAATATTTTCGATTGTGCGGTTCTTATTGTCATGAAAAATTTTGCGCGTCACTGAAACTTTCGAGAGCTCAAAAAGTAATGAATGAATGATATCGAAGGCAGCTTGGAAACGCCCAAAGGCACGCTAAAATCGATTATATCTAACAATTTTTCATTAGGAAATATAATACTTAAACTTGTATTTCGAGTCATTGTGATCCTCACGCCTATGAATGCATGTGAATTTGCGGTACAATCAAACACTTTTCTATTTTGAATTACAAAAATGATTGAATCTTCTGCTTTTGTACAATACTATTTTTACACACATTTTTGTTGTGATGATAACGATAAACTATTTAAAAAGTCACATCTAAGAAAGTAACGTATAAGTGTGCGTGACGGGCACGCATTAATTTAAGTTTCACATAAATGCATAAAAGTTGAAATGAACAATTACACTCATCAATAAAATCTCTTACTCGCAATAATTTTGAGTAATCTCGTAATCAAAGACAAATTTCACATCTTTTCTTTTGCATCATTTTGATGAATGTTAAAAAAATGTATATGCGATGCGCCTTTGGAGAAAAGAGTCTCTCTTTTTTTCTACTTTCTTTTTCCGGAGCGTATCACACATACATACGTGAAATAACTACATCTAGTGCATCGCTAAATATCCATAAAATATGTAATAATCCCAGCGGTTTTTAAACTGAACTTAATATGGTCCTTCAATTGTCAATGCAATTTTTTGAAGTTGCTTTTTGCAACTCTGTAACTTGTAATTTTCCGCAGAAAACTGCCATGTATAAAAATAGCATTTGTAAAAATCGCATTGGGTAAATGCGCGATACTTTTCCACTACGTTAAGACAACTTTTTACACTTATTTAGGGCTACATGCCCATTATTCGCTTCTGTGAAAAAGCCGCAATGCGTTACAACTTGAAATACATACATAATCAATTTAAATTAACAAGTGGCGTTAAACGCAAAAATAATTAAACCAACAATAATCAAGACATTAAACGAAGAAACAAATCTTGCAAAAATCACAATTGGTGTAAACCTTATCACAAAAGTAATAAAAATCCTGATTTCGTGTTTGAAAAGACCAGTTTTTCACAGATGCGCATCATCTAGTTCGAAACCCGAGTATATCGAGGCAATTACAAAAGCAGCACCTTCTCAAAAACGCAAACAAAACAAAGCGACGACGTTTTTCGTACATTAAATACATTTTCTGATGAAGGTGTTTTCGAAGCGCTGCATTTTTCAGTGATTTTGCAGCTTTCTCAGCTGCTCCTCGAGTTCTTTAACTCGCAATTGGCTATTGGCTAGTTGGCGATGTACCAGCCTCATTTCTTCGCTCTGTCGCAAAAACGCGAGTCGCAATTCAGCCTCGTTATTCGGTATCTCGACGGTTTCCAGCACTTTGTTGTCATTCGTGGCGAGGATGTTGTTCTGAGGAAAAAAAGACATAACATTTTCATACTTTCTTCGTTCATAAAAACCATGACCCTTGAATAATTTGTAGTTTTTGGACTTTCTGACATTTGGAAACAAAAAGTGTTTCGTTTCAGGTATACGAATAAGGAACAAGTGTAGATGTTGTTTTTATGCGACATTTCGATCGAGTAATTTAATTTAAGAGGACCCTTCAGAAAAATACATAAAATCCACATTTCCAAAAAAAAAATTTGTTTTTTAATCATTTCTGTGATTTTTGTTGTTTCAAAAAACAGTTATAACACTAACGAAAATTTAAAAAAAATATTTTCTACCGTTTTTGAGACGAGAAGTCACAAAACATGGGTATGTTCAAAAAACTAACGGGGGGGTCATTTTTCAGTCAATGGAGTTTCAGATTTTTTCACAGGTTCTTGGATGAGTCAAGAAAATATTGACCTGTTGGATTTTCGATATGTGCTAGTAACAAATTTTCATGTATTTTCTCGAAAAAAACTTACAAAATGCATAACTTTTGTTAAAATAAGAAAATAAAAAATCCACCAGGTCAGTATCTTTCTCAGACATTCAAAAACTCGTGATTAAATTGGGAAGTCAATTGATGGATGAACAGGATCCTGTTAATTTTTTTAGTGCTGAAAAACATGAAAAAAAAAGTTGCAAGATATTAAACTTTTCAATTCCATGCCGGGCTTTTAGAGCTAATTTTTCACCTTTACGTTAAATACAGCGCCAGTAACAACTTTTGCATGCATTAATATTCACCATTTTCTTTCCATAAACAGTAAGAAAACAAAACAAAACAAGAGGTGAATAAATTTCTTTAAAAATCGTAATTTTTGACTGAAGGATCTCCTTAAAAATGAATGAAAAGCCGGCGTGGAGGGAGTACGTACGCGAAAAAAAAGACATACCTTGTAACAATGAGAATAACTTCCGAACTTGGAAACGAGGTCATAGAATTTGATGCTACATCTCGGTGACTTGTCAGGACCATGCAAAGTGTTTAGTGTTGTTAAATAAACGTACGAAATAATAAAACGAGTCATGCGTGTGTCACTTGCACGAGCAAAGCTTGGAAATTATTTCTCGTGAGATATCTCGAGTGACACCGTACACTGAAAATATTACTTTGCAAATTACAAACTAGTTGAAAAAAGACTGCTATTCGATTTTTCACTAACTATTGGAATTTCACATCTCAATGTTTTGCTCAATTTTCGATCTATAATTATTTTATTTCGAAAATTAAATTAAACTGTGTCTCAATGGCTCTAGAATTACAATCCATGCTGTAAAACTCCGGTATTTCTATGGGGATGCAACAAAACCCATGTTCATATTATCATTTACACGATAATATTTTCAGTGTACTCAACATTTGTTAAATCATTACCTGAATCGGAACATTGGCAAACTTTTGTTGCAGCTGATGGAACTTGGTGCTTTGATTGCTCGAGGTTTTTTGACTCTTTTCCGACATGTCGTGAAGCTCGACCGAGCGATAATCCGCCACTGTTTCCGTCGATAAAAACGCGAACTTTTTCTTGTTGTTGGCGTCTGTTCCCGATGGCAATTGAGCCGGCTTGTAAACCCGCGGCTTGTGCGTTGTAATGCTTCCGCCTTTAACAAATCAACTCGTTACATATTTTTATCAAACCAAGTAATTTTTGAAAGATCAAATTTTTACCCGTTTTCAAGGAAATCAAAAGCGGAGGACTATTCATTCCACTGATCCATTGACTGGCAGAAAGAGCGGGGACCGTTCCTATTGTATCGGGGTACAAATCCTCTTGGAACTGATCGCTTTTCCGAGGAACGACGAATCCGATTGGTTCGCACATCCCTCGACTCGCGTGCAACTTATAGAATTTAAAAATCTCGCAAACCGCAGTAATTACTCCGCGTTTGGGCATGACGCCTAAACCTCTTTGCGGGTTTCCAGAGATGAATTGGCTAAGGTAGTGCACGTAGGGTTTTTCGTTTACTACTTCGTAGTAACGAATGTTTCCATCGCCCTTTACAAAACAGAAGAAAAAGATTTCTCATTGGAAATGCGCGAAACGAGATTTATCCAAATTGGAAATAAGTTTTCCAACCTTTCCCGCGAGAAATACGATATTCGTGTCGTTATCGTAATACGGGGTAACGATTCCGCTGGAGGAGTCGATGGTTTCGCAAGCGAGCGGCGTCGATAAATCGTGTTGACTCCAGAGCGCCAATTGCCTGTCCGAATGCCTGCTGAATCCTGTCGTTAGCAGACGTCCGGAGCTTCCCAAAAACACGACCTTGCTCGCTTTTGTACCGGCATGCGCCGTACCCTCCTGAAAAACAACACACATTTCTCCTTTAGTTACTATCCCAGGGAAGAAGACATACACGAATTTACCGAAACAATGATTCCAGATCGAGGTTCGAAGACGCGCAATTTTTTGTCCTTGCACGTCGTCGCCAAGAAACTCCCGTCGCGGTTCAAGGACATGCTGTAGATGACGTCGGGGTGTCTGTCGATGACACTCACGGCTTCGCCTTTGCTTATGTTCCAGACGATGACGAGGTAATCGAAACCGGCGCTGAAGAGAATATCCTCGGCAACAGGATGCCATTCTATGTAAGCCACGCGCCGTTTGTGACCTTGCAATTCCACCAGCCATTCCGTCAAGTTCCTGGATAAACCGCCATCGGGGATGTGCCATAGTTTCACCTGCGAGATTTTATTCCATTAGAAAACCATTCGTTTGCTCTTGAAAACATCGACGATTTTTAAGGGGACCTTTATTACCCAGATCGAAACTTGGTCGGTAAAAAGGAATTTACTTTTACATAGTTAAAAGTGACTCATCGATCTTTTGCGTTTGACGAATCGAGAGAATAGAAGAAAAAAAGTGTTTAGTTGGTCGTGATGTATACCGTGCAATCATCGGAGCAAGAAGCAATAACGTTGTCGTTAAAGGGATTCCATTTGATATCGAGCACGGGACCCGTGTGTCCAGTTACTCTGTTGGCGTTGAAATCCAAGCGGCCGGTCTGGAATGAAAGTGGAGTCGAATGATTTGCAGGAAAAAAACATAGTGAATCAATCACGTGCTCACGCGCATCCGACAGCGCTCTGTTGCTCCGTTACGGTCACGGCCACTAGCAATGAAAGTCGAATAAAATTGTAAATGAATCCCGAGAGAAGCAGCCGTGTGTACAAGAAAGAAACGTGGAAAAAGCTTCGTTTAAATGGCAATTAGCATCGAGAAAGAACAGTGAAAGTGAGCACTTTTCAAGATTACGCATTCAATCATTCTCAGCGTTACTTTTGGAATTGCCCGCTGAGAAATTTGAGAGTCTGGGACAAGGTCTAGGAAACGATATGTGGAAGAGATGCCTTCCTTTTGGATTTTTTGAAAAACCGAAATCGCATTCAATTGCATTTAAAATGAAGATAATACTCACGTGATCGAGGGGCACGACGACAAAAGCGCCTCCGCCAGCGACTTCTGTGACAACGGCCAGAAATTTCGGGTTCACGGCGCAGAATTGCGCGTCGTGAGCGTTTTTCGTGATCTTTATGTTGTCGTAACATTTTTCCCGTTTCGCGGGGATCCCGTAGACGTGGCGGAACTTACTTTTTCTCACTCCTGAGAACCATGACTGAGAAACAAACCTTAATTAATGCACATCGCGCTGCTTATGGCGATTACGCCCCTCCTTAATTGCCTTTAATTTACGAGTTGAAAAAAAAACTGACCGCTTATCGCTACGAAGAATCGAACAAATGTAAACTAGAGGGTTCGAAAAAAGTTGCAATTCTTTTTCTCGGTCGATTATTGTACGCGAACATTGATTATTCATTGTACGCGTACGATCAATGTCTACGGAGAAGAATGTGCCGCGATTTAATTATCAATGAGTACAAAAGTTGATTCGACACCAAAGGGAAGCGCGCTTTTATATTTGTCGAGTGAGAAACAATGCTTCGTTATGAAGAAATCGATTTCCTCGTAATTCCGTAATAAACTTCGCGCTATTGAAGCTGACTAATGATTTGCTTGTGGTACTCACCTTCCTGTCGTTCGTCATGATTGTTACCAGGATGGAAAAACATATACAGCGGTCATGAATGTCAACAATGACCGGTAAAGTAATTGATAAGCCAGCCCATGCAAGAACATCAATCAACTACTCAAATCTCTCGGTAAAATGTCTCACTGGAAGAAAAAAAAGGACAAAAAGCTAACTACAAAATCATACATTTCAAGCGGCGAAACTTGTACTTTGTTTTGGTTTTGTTTTGCAAAGCTTGCGCGCGTATAAAGACGAAATAAAATGACCGGTGTTTTCAAGGAGACGAGAAAATGCACAGCACTGTAATTGCGATTGAAGAAGCGCGATGAGAAGTGTACAACGCGGCGGAGACGAAAAACGTCTCGCGGCACGAGCTGTCGGAGCCGACTGAAAGGCGAAGACTGAGAGCCTCAAGGTGTATACACTCTCGGGCACGTGACTGCTCTATATAGTCATTCGAACATGTACGGAAAAAAGTACACGGGATGGAACCTTTCAAACGCCGAATTTGCATGTTTTCCTCGGCTCTGTTCGAACTTAATTAACAGGAAACTAAAAAAAACCGCAAGAATCGCGAAGATATTGATAAATGTTGAAACTACGACGCTATTAATTTGAAAATGCAAAATCTTCAACCGCAATCAAGCGAAGAGCTGACCGCGGACACTTGTTTATTCGTATAATTTTCCTTGAAAGTCGAGGCGATCGTCATCGTTTTATATGGTAAATGAAATCGCGAATTCTTCGTCGTCTTATTTTCTATCTTTCGCGATGAAAGACGAGGTTTGTTCACATCTCCGGAGGCGACATGCATTTTCTATGCATCGCTGACACTTTTTCTTGTTTTATTTGAAAGAAGGAAGAAACGGCGCCATTTTCGTTGGGAAAATGCTTTTACCGCTATCTAATCCATAATATTTTGTTATCGTTATCGCTATCTGATTACATGGCCTAATGGACTTGGTGCATCAAAGAGAACCACCTTGCGTGTTCGACGCGGAAAAGAGAAGCGCGGGTTGTATTTTTAGAAGTTTCCTCCCTACTGATCGAAAGACCTAGTTCCAACCCATTATCTTTTATTGACTCTGCCCCAATGAAACTTATCGATGAATCTTGTTATTGGAAAATAAACCTGCTAGGCACATTTCTCGACACGTTTGCTAAACAAGGAATCGAATCCGCGCGACATTTTCGAAACTTCGCTCCGGAGAAAAGGCGGGAAAAATGAAAAAAAAAGGCGAGTGGCTTATCTTGTCTGAATCAAGTTTGTCTTACTTTTTTTATGCACGAGGGCTTGGATAACGGACCGGAAGCTTGGGTTTTTTTCAAATAAAAATTCTCATTTGCGAAAGAAATGAAGAGGAATTCAGTGCTCCGAGGGATCGTGATTACGCCATTTTTTATGCAAGTTCATCGCGCTATTGTTGAGAGGAATCCGTAGACTCTTTTTTATAGACCGAGTTTTTAAATTTTCTGCAATGAAAATTATTTTAAGGGGGAAAGCGATTTTTTATCTCGACAATAATCGCAGTTGCGTCTGAAAAATGGGGTTTCGATTCTTTGAAGATTAAAATTAAACGTGATGGCTGGAATTTAGTTTTTTGGAAATTTTGATAACTTGATAAATTGAGGTGATAAACTAAATTAATTTTAGAAAATCTCGTCATTCTAAAGTTACAGTTTCATTAAAGTCGGAGATAATAAATCTAACGAAGTATGAACTGGAATTTAGATAATGATTCGAGAAGAATCCACAGAGACAAAAATAGTAGTTTTGATTTTCGAAATGAGCTTCAATTTTTAGAAAATTTCGATTTTTGGGCACATTTAAAATCAACGTTGAACAGGATTTTTGATTACCAATCACAGTCGCGTTAAATGCAACGGCGTTAATAAAAGTTTGAGGATCCTTTTTAATTACTAAGTTGATTTGCTTATCACACCTAATTACGTTCTCTTTTTTTTCGAAGGTCGTTGAAAGTGCTTGCGAAATCTCGGCCCTTTTTCTCCGCATGAAAATCGTAAAAGGGTGGAAGTTGCTGGTAATTTAAGCAGGTGTCTAATTAAAGATTAGTTTTATGCCGTCAGCCAAGAAAACACTAACTGCGATTGGCGACACACTTCTTTTAACCGGGTTCCCCGCACTTTCTCGCATTCTACGACAGTACTTTTCCCCGATCGCTGACATGTGGCAAAGTGTCTCTTTTTTTCGCAAATTCATGCAAACTAAAATTGCGTTTTAAGAGGAATCCGTAAACTCCTTTCTACCGACCGAGTTTCGAAAACGCCATTTCATTCGGACGCAACTTCGTGATTGAAGAAATGCAAAATTATTTTCAACCTTGATAAAAAAAAATTTTTTTTTTTTTTTCGTAAAAATGCTATTTTTTAAATTTTGGAAAAAAATGATATCTCGATTTTTTCGAACATTTGCGATGAAATGATGGGGATTTTTATTCCTTCAATTATAGTTGCGTCAAAATGGAAAGTTTTGGAAACTCGATCGGTAAAAAAGATTTTACGGATTTCTTTTAAAGAGAAACAGATTTTCTATCGTAAACGCTTTGTTTCGCAAGCTAAAGTTTCGAAGTCGTGTACAATGGATGTTTGGGACAAAAGGTGGCCGAGTAAAATGTCAATAGTTGCAGTTTTAGCGATACCGCTGACAATCATGCTAGATATATTGTAAAAAAGGTACACTGCAGGCATTTATTTCGATCTAGATTTACAATCAGTTTCAACCTTCGACTAGATTTTCCAAACAACAGAAATAGGGTAAAAGGACAAACGCTTCCGAGCGTTCGAAATTCATTTATTTCAAGGTCAAGCCTCGAAAAATCCATTTTCTCCCATTTTCTTCGCGTAATAATTGTGACGTTTTCATATATACATCAACACAAGCTTACTGCATTTATTGGTATTGGAGTGTTCATAGTTCATATCGAAAAAAAACATTCAAGCCTTTATTTACATTTAGCAATGTTGCTCGTAAAGTCTTATTTTTTCGGGAATAAAATATACAATACTACGTAAACTGTTGATTAGCGGATTATACAGATAAGAATTCATGGCTTATTTCAATGACGCAATAATTGTCAAATCGATAAAAAAATTCGGAAAATTAGAAATTTTAATACTTACTTGTGGGATTTCATTCCGCATGCTTTTCGCAACTTTTGCCGAGTTGAAAAACAGTTGAAAAAAAAAATCTTACCTTTTCACTGGGCTTGTAACACGCTCGAACATCGACCATGTTGTTGATAAGGTTGAAAGTGTCATCTTTGACGTCGCGGAAATTTTCCATGATTTCATTCTTCACGCGCATCATTTTGTAAAGTGTATAATTCCTCTGATTACAAATATATCGATCGAAATATATTTGCGATTTAAACTGTATATTGCTTGATGCGATGATTGAGGTTATGTGTGTATAGTGAGAACTGTACTTTCGACGTTAACTCGCACTTCCGGACTTTGTTTAATGAACTTGATTAAAAGCTCATTGTAGAAAAATGAGGATGAATTTTAGCAAACGGTAGTGAACGCGCTTTAAAGAGCTCGGAGAAAAAGATAATGATCTTCGCATTCACATCACGCGCCGGCACTCTTTGTTTTCATATCGATTTACGAAACGTGCGGAAATGCGCGGAAACGCAAAAACTGGAATTTACACGCACACTGATGTTCGCACATACACGCTTCGCTTCCGCGCGCGCGAGATAATTATAATTACACTGCATATTTATTATAACGTGTATATGATGCAGTGAATTCTAGATGGGTCAACTTTTTTTTATTATCGCACCCTAGCGAATATTAAAAATGCGAGAAAATACGAAACAATACGAAAAAGCTCCGAAAAATGCGAAAAATTGCGGAAAAACACAAGTTGATATATAAGAATATCAAAAATACGGAAGATTAATGGAAACTTTAAAAAAACTGCCATTATTGTCATATATTATCCGTATTTTCTTAAAGGAAATTTGTTTGATCGTGTTTTTCAAAAAAGTACGATACAAAAGATATATTTTATAAAGAATTTTCAAATCGCATTAGACGAAAACTCAAATATTATCATAATTTATCCACTTCAAAAATTCACGGGAAATTTTCCGAAAACTCGGAATTTTTCCGGGAAATTTGAAATTATAGTCCCATTTAAAAAATAATGTATTCCTTCGCGTTTGCGCACATCAAAATGCTCACGTCATCAGTCGCGTACAAACACACTAAGTTACACGAAAAAAATTACTGGCTGTAATTTTTCCATGATAATGAAGATAATTTTCCATTAAGATCACAACAATTAACGCGAGTGGCTAATTTTCGCGCGATAAAAACTTGAGTTCGATTGCTCTACTGAAAAACGTACTTTGTTCACTCGTATGTTGGCCAATGTTTATTATACACCAAAGCTGTAATTACAAATCGTTTCGTAATTACATGTAATCTCAATTATTGCAGAAAAACGAATGGCTATGGAGGAAAGAAATTTCAATGACATGGAAAACTGTGACACGGAGGTAAAATCAATATCGTCCATCTAATTATAAATGCTAACGAAACCGCCAATTTATTCGTTCAAATAATTTAAAATGAATTTACAAAATGCAGCACATGATGTTCCGGAGGAAATTGCAGCTAAAATCCGAAGCGTTACAAGTGGTGAGCGAAGAATTAGATAAATGCAGGGCCCAACGCGACCAGTTTAAATTGATGGCGGAACAAATTCAAGAGCGCTTCCTGCAGCTCAAGCAGCAATTAAACGAAAGGAAAAGCCTGGATCGGTAAAAGCAAAAACACCGCAACATTCGAAAGTGAATAAAACATTCGATCCATTGCAGAACTTACGATTCCTGCGACTACCAAACCCTGGATTCGTTGATGGAAACGCGAGAGCAGAACAAATGCCTCAAATTACAAGTCGAGACTTTGCGGCAAAAGTTGAACGATGCCACGGCGGATATCAAAGTCATTCGTTCGCGCAATCACGCGTGTACCGAATCTTTGGGCTTGCGAAATGCGCCCGCGGTTCACCAGAGGGAAGAAATGATAGAACAACTGGAAAAATTGAACATCAAGGTTTGGACATTTTCGTGGTATCTTGGAAAATGCGCTTTGGATTCATGAAATCGTTTATTTTGCAGTGCGCCCAGCTGCAAACCGACTTGCAGTCAATGTTGGATGAAAAACACGAACTCGAGACGGAACGCGATGCTTTCAAATGCAAAGCGCATCGGTTGAATCACGAATTATCGAAAGCTTTGAGTGCCTCGGAACCAGTCGACGTGGACGCGCTTGTAAATGAAAATAGGCATGTAGCAGCTCTATTTTTTAATTGCATGCAGAAATAAATGACGCAGCAGTTTTTGACGAAAGATTGTGAATTCGGGATGCAGATTTTGAGCTCAATTGTATTGTAATTGATTGTCTTTTATAAATAATGTTATTGTTTGCAGATACTTGCAAGAAAGATTGCAGCAGTTACTCGAAGAGAAAGAATTGGCCCGCCAATCGCTCACAAAATACAAAGTACTTTTGAACATAAAAATGGAAGTGAAACGATTCTAAACTATTCGAAATGCAATGTTTACAGAGCATGCTGGACGGCAGAAAATTGAAGGGAAGTATAAAACTGGGCGGAAATGCAGCTGCTGGAACAGTCATGACTCACAAACAAGGTTCCGCAACTCGTCGCGAATTAATTTTATTTCAATGTTTTTAATTTCGAAATGTATTTTTGCAGTGGAACAATTACTGCAGCAAGGACCGAATATTCCGCCGCAAAAATCAGCGGCGGCTGTGTCTGATCTTCACGGATTATGCGTTGCTCTGTTGGAAGCATTGAGCGACAAAACTTTGGCTTTGGTTCATCAGAAGAAAGCGAATAAGTTCGTTAAAACGAGAAATTTTTCGTGTTCTATGAAAGACGTTTGTTCCTTTTTTTTAGAATCTTGGCATCGAGGATTTGCGAATTGGATGACGCGGTTCAATCGCCGACTGCGAAGTTACTGGAAGGTTACACAAGCGCCGACGTTGATTCCAAAAGTAATTTTTACGACTTTGTAATGTATCGCACATTTCAATTGTCATTTTCCAGGTGATTTGGACGTTGCGGAATTCGAGCACTCTCTCAATCAATCTTGGGATCGCGAAGAAAGTAAAATAGGGGATGAAAAAAGAGAGGATGAGAAAGTTGGAAATCGACAGATACCGCATCCCTTTAACTCGTTCCAATTAAATTTGCCCCAAAATTTAAGCGCTTTGGTTGAAAAAGCGCTGCTCAATTTGAAAAGGAGCGAAAAAAAAACGACTTAGTATTCGCTAAAAAATTAGTCATTTAAGATCGACTCTAGTCAAATAAATTTAAGAAGACAAATTGTGGTCCGATGAACAAGAACTGCGCTAATGAAAAAAGATTTTTATTCGAAATGTTTGCGGTGTGAGAAAAGTAAAGAAAAAAGGTCACATTTTCAATAGCAGCCTTAACGAGTAACGTTAATCGATGCAATATATACATTTACAAAAATATTTACACCTATTTGATACCAGTACACAAATATAAAAAGTTCAAGCTCGATCATGAATTTCAAGTCATTGTTTTAATGTACAAAGATAAGTAGATCTATATCTTCTTCCAAAAATTTATCATAATTTAAATCTTACATCTCAAAGACACGTATTAAAATAGTCTCGATTAGATTTCATTTCATGGACGGATGAATTGATTATAAATATCTGAAGTAAAAAAACGAGTCATTTCACCTAATTTTATCGATGATTTAACTACTGTTAAGTATTAAAATATTATATAAAAGAAATAAAAAAATGAGATTCTAAAAAATTGTTCACTTTAAACTTGGACGGCTTAGTGACGAACACAACTATCATTACAGCGTAATCAAGTTGTGCGAGCGTTACAGCTTATTCATCGAATCGAAACATGCGGAAGTCGCGAGATCACAATTTTCAAATTGCGACTAAGAGCAATACTGCGATGTACAAAAAGCTTGAATCTCGACCCGGGGCGGCATTATAATTGAACACTTTGATGTAATTTTCGCTCTGCAGCCAAGGATTACTGCCATCGTCGAAATACATCGGACACTGATCTCTTTCTCTTTCGTATTCCTAAAAAAACATGTACGTAAAGTTGAAGTATCCAAAGTTACATTCCTTTCATTGAGTTTTACCTGTAATTCTAAGGCAACTGCGGCACCTTCTGTATAATTTGTACTGGTAACGTCCTGCTTGAGATCGCAGTACGGACCAACGGCCTGCGACATTAAAACTCTGTTCAAATCCGCCCTTTGATATACCCAACAACGGTACTTGCTGTAAGAATCCAAATCATTGAACGTGATAAGATAAGACTTCAGATTCTCTTTCCAAAAACCTATGCATTTCATTTTGTAATCCGGCTCGCCTGGAACATTTAAATACCTGGATGATTTTTCAAGTTAAACAAAATCGCAATTCAAGTTTCAAATAAAGTACGTACTGTAAATATCGACCGGTCGTCCCACATGATCAACGGACAAACAATAAGTCTCGTCGATCGCGATTTCTTTTTGATCAGTGTCGCACACCGACAAATCAGATATGTTTTGCTTGCAATAAATATTTGGACGCGGGGATAACGTCACGCCTCCTAATATTCGCGTCTCAAATGGCACTTCTCCCTTTTGGTTAAACATGTACTTCCCGGCCACCGGGCATCTCACAGGGACAGGATTTTTCGCTAAAACACAAAGCCACGTGAAACATATACTTTCGTTTACAAAAAGGGCTGCGCATTTACCTAAAAACAAGTCATATTTCCAGTCGTCTTTATTCTTGAACTGAACCCAGGAACAAACGGTGTGGAAATTGTCCTTTATCACAGCTACTCCGCGTCTGTACCTGATGATGTTGTGATGCTGCGGCACGAAGTCGAAGCACACATAATCTTTTTGGCTGAAAAATGGGAATTCTTACTTAATTTCACATCCCAGAAAGCATTATTGTGATTAAACTCTACAATGATGCATTGTAAATGCGTCATTACCATCCATCGACCGTTAATCTCGCCATCATAACTCGACTGTCCCTCTGTTCGCGACAAACGTAAATCGTTCTCCGGTAACGACCCACGTCCGGGTACCAAGTTTCAATGATATGCGTTTCATTGATAAAAACGTCGGCGTCGATGTTGGCAGTGTTAATCCAACTTCCGGACATGTTCTGAGCCAATCGACATCCTGGTTCCACGACCTCGGCCTTCACGGGAGTAACGCGTAAACGCTCTGGACTTTTTTCAACAGTTTTTAAAGTATTGCACTCCGCCGTTATCGAGACCCCGAGGTACAAATCGTCGTCTCTGTTCTTCAAAAAGCACCGGTATTTTTCGTCCTTTCTCGATTCCTTTGTATTCGCTACCGCGAAAAAGTGATTCTTGTCCACGAACCAGTCTCCGAGACAACTGTACTCGACCACTGAAAAATCATCGAGATTCCATGAGTTTTTGAGGAGAACTTTCCCCCATGAAAACACTTACATCCATCGAACGTTCCTTTCATTCCCGTACACTTTTTGTATGTTATGTTAAATTTTTGGTTCGTTATAAGAAACTGCGTTCCCGCGGTCTGACAGGATCTTATCTGAGCATCCGGGTTGTTACATTCTCCCGTAAACCTGAATCGATTCTATAAACAGAGGTTCTTTATAATTAATCATATTCAAAAAGGAAAATCAAGGAAACTCGACAAAAGTTTTGTACTTGGTAAGCGAATTGCCAAACGCCTTCTAAAGACGATCGGCAATTTACAGGGACGTAATTCTCGGAGAACAGAGTAACTAATTGTTGGTCAGCTCGTAGACCTGCGCACACCCTCTCGACGGTTGGCTCGACGCCGCTGGGCAAATTCACGCACTTTACTGCAATTTTGCAAAGGTTACACATGAAAATTATACATTTCAAGTACAATGACAACGCCCTTACGCTCGAGCTTTTCCAGGACGTTTACAGTACGAACGATGAGCTTAACGCAGTGGTAACACGATTCTTTGCGGAATACAAATGTGTAATTCACGTGGTATTCTTCTAAAACATCCACGCAGTATCCTCTTTCGGTCATGGTTTCGGCGTTGATCTCGGTCAGCGTGTTTTGCCCGTATTCCCATGAAAACCACGACCCTCGGATTACAAAAGGGATAGCGCAATCGCCCTCGACAGAGGATTTTACTGCGGAAAAATTGCGAGTCAGTTTTAGATGGAACTTTGGTTTATCAATAAAATCAACACATTTATTTTTATTTAATACAATACTTCGTGATGAAATCGAAGTGTGAAAAATGTCCTTTTTTAATAAAATTAAATAATTAAAACTTCATAAATGTATTTTTGGGCGATAATGCCGGTTGTATAACTCGATAAATAAATAAATAAAACGGGACTCACATTGAAATAACACTAAAATAAAGAAAAATAACGACGAGCGAGGTCTCATGTTTTCATCGACGAGAAACATGGTTCTAATCGTAAAAATAGCTCGGGGTAATATTTTGTGTAACGAGCGAAAATAAATCTTTTCAAATTCACTTTAACGACATTTCAATAAGAGTTAAACAAGAAAAACACGGTAAACGCGCTCGGCAACGCCCTTCGAGCGTTAATCAGCGTTGTGTTTTGAATATTCCGTAAACTTGGAACGCCGCGATGACGTTTATGACGTCATCTAACGCGAGTGCAACACGCGCGAGAGAAAAAGAGCTCTTGTCACGTGACGCTATCTGCAGCTGGACCGTGGAACTCGATTTCGCATATTTCCTCTAATGAAATTTGTTCTTGCTAATTTTATCCAAGTTGCTTTTCTCGCGGGAAAGTATGAAACAGAACATTCGCTCTGAAAGCATTCCTAGCAAAAATGAAAAAATGCGAAAAAAATGCGGATAAACACAAGTTTATAAAAATATGAAAAATACAAAAGATCACCGAAAACTTAAACAGGTATTATTGTCGTTATCCGTTTTTTTCATTCGCTTCGATATTTTTCTGTATTTTTTCGCTTATTTTCCTTATATTTTGTCATTTCCGCAAGAGATCCTCGCGATTCGGTCAAGAAAAAGAGTCGAAAATATATATTGAAACTTAAAAATTCGAAAAGAATAGGTGGCAGCACATGCCGGGACAAGAAGGAGCCGTTTTCTCCTCCGGCAGTCCTACCCGTTCTCCGTTGCCGTTGGTTTGGTCGTCGTCCGTGAATCGGGTTGCACGCAGGGCTTGCCCATAGCACCAACCGAGTCGGCGGCCATATTGTTTTAGTGCAGTGTTTGTTTTGGTGCAGTCGTTATCCGTCGTACGATATCCAAGGTGATCGGGTCGAACGGAAGCAGTGAAATTCAAGAGCCCCGGCGAAATCGCCTGTGCAGTGATCGAAATTCACGTATTCCCGGATATTTTTCAAAGAAAGCTTTGTCATTGGGGCGAGCTGCGATCGCGGATTTCGGTGTCAGCGCTCTCAGTATCGCTCGGTCTCGTAAGGGCAGAGGATCTCGCGTATAGAACATGGCTTGCGCCACCCTAAAACGATCTTTGGAATTCGACCCGGTTCACAGCCACGGAAGGCCTAGCAAGCGACGAAGATGTGCCCCTATGTGCGTCTCTCCGTCGACCCAAAGCGCCGCGGCGAGCCCGAAGAATCCTTCGCCCTTTGGCGAAGTCGCTCACAAATTGACGCCTGGTAATTATTCGCCTCGGCCATTTTTGTTTCTTCCATTCTAACATTACATTCTCGTATTCGAGAGACTTGCGAGTTATTTATTCGGGTGATTTAAAACCCGTCTTTACGAGCTCGCCTTTAAGTGCTTGCTCGGGGTCGGAGTGGGGGAAGGGGGTGCTCCGACTGCTTCGAGAGGTGTGGCAAAGGGGACCACGTAAGAGAGAGAAGGGGCGCATATCATATGTTCCTACCGTAACCGACATCAACTCGCTGCTGCTGCATATTTCTTTTTTTTTCGCCTTTCTTTTACCTTTCAAACGCTTCTTCGTTTTTACTTTTCGATTCGACGAAATTTAAAGGGCACTGCCAGCTACGGAATTCCCTCCCCTCTTTTATCCGAGACACGCTCGGAAGAATTTACTTCCTTTTTTTCTTTTATCATTCGTTGAACTTCATTTAAGAGGAATTGGTCAGCTCTTTTTTACCAACCGAGTTTCGAAAACGCGGTTTCATTTTGACGCAGCTGTAATAAAAGAAATTAAAAATTTTTTTTCAATGTGATTGAGTGCTGAAGAATCGATGTATCATTTTTTTTTTCCCAATATCAAAAGTTCCGATTTTTGGATGAAGAAAATAATGCATTAATTCTTTAGCACGTTGAAAATGATTTTGTGTTTGTTTGATTTTTGAAACCCGGTCGGAAAGTTTAGGAATCCACCCTGAAATAATGTTGCGATTCGCTTTGAAATTGAAGCGGTTTCAAGAAAAATGTAATGATTCGCAGAAAAAATGGCGGCCAACATCAGAGAAGAAATTCGCCGACTGCACCGACGCAAACAGTTGCATTTCAACCCCCACGCCAGCGGGGGCGAGTCATCCGACATGGAAGGTCCGTCCAGTCCGTCGGCCTGTGCATCCAGCGGGTACACTTACAACCCTAGCGGCAAGGAAAAACCCCTCTTTACTTTTAGACAGGTTCGATTGCGATTTCATGATTTTATTTGACATTACGAGTATGGTAATTAATGATGGATTGCATTTTGTTTTAGGTCGGACTAATTTGCGAGAGAATGCTGAAAGAGCAAGAGACGCAGATTCGAGAAGAATACGATCAAATTCTTAACATGAAACTTTCGGAACAATACGATGCTTTTGTGAAATTCACTTACGACCAGATCCAAAAAAGATTCGAATCCGCGGCTGCACCCAGTTGTAAGTTTATTCGAGACTTCCATATTCGCCGTGTCGTCACCGGATACTTATAATCTCTTTTTTTCAGATCTGTCCTAAAAACCGTTTACACCTAAGGCAAGCTTCTGCAAAAAATATTAGGTGGGTTTGGTTGAGAATTAATTTAATAAAAATGATAAAAGGGCGAATTCTTCAATCTTGAGATGACTAAACATCACGTTCGTGTTTCCTATTTCGCGGTTTATTATGTATAAATAATGAGAATCACTTGGTTAAGTAAGAATGACGTAAAGTACATGATTTTCCGATTCTTTTGAAATACAAAAAAACGTGCGTCAAATGGTGCAGGTACCGTTTTGTAAATCTAACGTAGTGCCACTATCAAACTATGACGACTTGGATGGTTAAAACCAAAAATACCCGGATTTGAAACAAAAACATAACCACATTCCCTTGTACTCGAACGAAAATGTGTCGTTGAAAAGTAACATGTTGGCAAACGAGCCAGTGTTCATTGTAAAATTACGAGATGCAAGGAAAGACGTGAGGAAGTAAGCGTGCACTCATCTGTCACTGTAACACGCGAGTCTTATAAATATTATCTCGATACATTATATAATATGCGTACAAATTTGTATAGTAGTCGCGACTAACAAAATTATTCGGCAAAGCCATTGCTTCGGTCGCTTACGACGATTAGCAATTTTACATGAATTGTCCGGAGTAATGGCTGCTTAGGCGAGTTTTCACGATATGAAAAACGCTGCGAAACAGGCGACTTTCACAATGACTAAAGAAGCACTTGGCCAAGCGCAAGAGGCTCTTCGACAAGCGCATTTGGCGCGCCTCTTCATCGCTTTAACGGCAGCGACGTCTATTAAGCAAAGTTTCGAATTGTGAGCGCGTCCGAAATGCGCCAAGAGTCGCTCCGCGCATTCGTCCGGCTTTTTGTGCTGCATGACTCTACAAGGGACTTGCATCCGCGTTCTCGATTCGACCTTATCCGATCAATTCCCTGATATCAGCGTGCTTCCTAAATCAGACGGCACAAATATCGTTAGTTTCGCTAATATACATTACACGTTTGTTTTCTTAGTAGCATGAAATCGCGTCTCGTCGCAAATCTACTTGGATTGTATTTTACTTTTGTACGGCGTTTTTCGAATTGTTTGTCGCATCAGGTTGCGTCGACAGCGCCTCCGCGTTTCAAAACGATGCTTTTTTTTATCACTTAATCGGTACAAATCTGTAAAAGTAAAAAACTCTACTAGTAAAATTTCAAATTTTATATCAAACCATTTAAAGACAAATTTTGTTAATCATTCTCTTCGCAAACTTCGAACGACATTTCTTGCATTTCACAAAACAAAGTATAAAGCGTGTGACATTTGCCACGCGATGTACTATTTTATGAAGAAGCGAAAAAGAAAACATAATGTTGAGTTGAAATTACTGATTCCAAGCATGGTTTTTACGTATGGCAGAACTCACGCGCGAACATTTCATAAAAGTTCCTCGCCGTGAAAATACAAATGATTTAATGTACACGCGAAATATTTTCAGAAGTGAATTGAATAAAATTGAGCAAGAATACCAAAGCTAACAGAGCACTGAAACGATGCATTATCCAGAAAGTTAAAAAAAGGAAACAATGATACCGAATGCGTGCACTTGACTAGTCACAGGTAACAAAAGTTGAAATTTGTATTGTACGAATGCTTTGTTTGCGAGTAAAGATGCGAGTTTGAAAAGGAAAGAGTCGGATTTGAAGAGCCACTTCGTTCCCTGGTAGCAACGGCTTACGAGCATGTAAGAAAAATTCTAAATCTTAAATATATATTATAATATCCATACGTTTACTGTGCCTATTATTAGATATGTTCCGCGCGAGTATGTCTGTACTATTACTTACTGTTGTTGGCTAAAACGTTATTATTTTAGGACGTAACGATTCTGTGTATATAAACGACGTCCGAAAGCGCGTGTGCAAATGTACGCGAACGTGTTACACGTATTCGTTTTTTACGCATAAAAAAAGGCTGAGGAAGTATTTTTCTCAAGGCAAAAATGCCGAGTTTTTTGAACGCTTGGAGGTAAGATAGATGAAACGAGAGATTGTGATGATAGTTGTTTTTTTCTCCTTTTTATGATTGTTTTGTTTTCCTCGAGTGGATAAAACGAAGTCGAGGAGTCTTTCCTCTCTACGCGAATTTCGCGATTAACCTTACGATGTCGTGAATCTTATCCTCGTTCTTGTCTTTCGCGAATCGGATGAAACGGCGAAACATTATATTCCCCGTCGGAAATTTCATTTAGGTAGAACAATTGCGCGGAAATCGATTTCCTACGAAAATGAATGGCGGTCTTTAAGATGCCGACGATGCGAAGGATTAACGGATGTTTACGAATTTAATTTGTTAAGTCGCCAGCGCGTGGACGAAAAGCCGAAAGAGTGGCAGCTTCTCTCGGCGATTAAAAATTCTTTTTGTTCGTTTAATTATCTTGATATTATTGTATAAAATAAAAATTGAAAAATACATATGACAATTTGGACTTTTTTTCGTACACTTCTTCGACCAGCATGCTTTTTCTATTTTTGTCAATTCTTCATTTCATTGTGAAAACATTTATTCTATGGCTTCTATTATGATTTTTGTTATCAGCAAATTTTGTCAAGTGGATTGGATGACCCAGAAAGCATTGAGAAAACAACAAACAATAATTCAAATAAAGTCTATCTCTTCGATTGTCTAAGAAAAATATAAAGATGTGTAACTTGGAGTACAATTTTTTCATAGAAATGCGAATACGCAAGGGATTTATAACGAGCCAAAATAATGTGATGAAAAACAACAATTACATCTGATGTTGCAATTTTGCTGTATTGTCATGTTTTTATTCATATGGCAATTATTTTATCGCAATCACATGCAGTGATGTTTGTCTTCTCTTTGCAATAACGAATTTACATTTTTTAGACTTGAGATGTTGTAAAAATTGTACAATAATTGATGCGATTGAGCCCATACAATTTGCATCCCGATTATTGACGCATAATTTATTTCTGCACGCGATTGAGAAAAAATGGACTGCACGTTTGGCTGCCTGGAAAAGTATTTTCCCAATCAATCGACGAAAACTTGAGATGAATAAAAAACTTGGAGCTGCGGTGGAAGATTTTGTCGTCGGTCAAGGATGAAATTTGATTCGAAACGAAGATACGCTCGGCAACGGCTCAGTCTTGACACTGAAGAAGAATAAAACGAGGGCCCGTGCATGTAGAAAAAATCTCTTTAAGCAAACGACGTAACACTATAATATCATTAGGTGTATGGCTTCGAATTACGAAGCCTTTTTAAGGCTATATGAATTTGCAGTCGCGAAATAAGTTTCCATCACTTCTGGGCGGGAAAGAAACTTCGGACAAACTATTTCGGTCGTTCAAATGTTTCCTCTGTTTTTTTTGGTTTACGTTGTGGCCATCAAAGTCTACAAGAAGACTACCCCTAATGGTGCGTTTTTCTTTTCATTATCACTCACTTTTTCACATTTTCTGCCGAGTCGAATCTTAAATCCCAGTTCATGTTCATAATCGTTCACTTATTCGTAGAGTAGAACATTTTCTTTCCAAAATCACGCCCAAGAGTTACGTAAAATCGAAACAAGTTTTTTAAGTAATGTCTTTAGTTGGACTTGAAAAAGTGATATAAGGTATGATTGAAACGCAGGAAAAGTCACCGTCTACCTCGGGAAAAGGGACTTTATCGATCATTTGGATTACGTAGATCCCATAGACGGCATAGTCGTCGTTGAAAATGATTATCTACAAGGCAGGAAGATATACGGTCAGGTAATGAAACCGGAGAAGATGCGAAAACTGAATAAGACGAGAAAGAAGTAAAAAATGGGATGTCCTTGAAAACCGAAACAGGTTACAACGACGTATAGGTACGGTCGCGAAGAGGATGAGGTCATGGGTGTCAAGTTCAGTAAGGAGCTCGTATTATGCCGTGAGCAAATAATCCCAGCGAAGAAGGATAAGCAGGATTTGACCTCGGTCCAGGAGCGATTACTCAGGAAACTCGGAGCCAACTCTTTCCCTTTCATGTTCCAATTTCCGTCCAATTCCCCGAGCTCCGTCACTCTTCAACCCGGCGACGACGATCAAGGAAAACCTCTGGGAGTCGAGTACACCGTCAAAGTTTACGTCGCCGAAAACGACGATGACAAGGTTGTCCTTCGCATTTTCGCGCGACCAAGACGGCAAAGAAACGTTTAATTTCGTTTCAGGGTCACAAGCGATCTTCGCTGAGTCTCGCCATCAAGAAATTGCAATACGCTCCACCGACGCGAGGACGAAGGCTGCCGAGTTCTTTGGTATCCAAGGGATTTACCTTCTCCAACGGCAAGCTCAACCTTGAAGTGACTTTGGACAGGGAAATTTATTATCACGGAGAAAAAGTTGCCGCTACCGTTCTGATAACAAATAATTCGCGAAAAGCAGTTAAAAATATTAAGGTACGGGTTTGTGAGGGTTTTTCGACTTTTTACCATTTTTGCAAACAATTTTTCTATTTCCAGTTGTTTGTGGTTCAGCATTGCGAGGTCACGATGGTTAACACTCAATTCTCGCGAAACGTTTCGAGTTTGGAGACGCGCGAGGGATGTCCGATCACCCCGGGAGCGTCGTTTTCCAAACAATTTTATCTCGTGCCTTTGGCTAGCAGTAATAAAGACCGACGTGGAATTGCCCTGGATGGACATCTCAAAGTATGCACATTTTTAAACCCAGATAACCAAACGTAAGAGTCCATTTTTTCTCAATCACGCGCGGAAATGAATTATGCACCATAAGATTGTGAAATTGGGATGCAGATTTTATGAGCTCGATCGCATCAATACACCATTAGAACAATTTTCACACAATTAAAACATTTAAATTTGTTATTGCAAAAATAATGCAAACGTCACTGCGCGTGATTGCGATAAGCCCTATCAACAGGAACGTGGCAATAATGCAGCATCGGAAAAACGTTAAATTCTAATTTCAATAATAACATTTCCCGCGCCCGTTTATTCTGGCTCGCCGAATTCGCATTTCTTTAAAAAAAGATTTCAGATTTAGACTTTATTTGAATTATAAAAATGGTTAATAAATGAATAAAGTTTCTAACGCGATTGAGCAGTTAATCTGATTTATAAAAGAATAAATTGTATAATTTTGTTGAGGACGACGACGTGAATTTGGCATCTTCCACCATGGTCGCGGAAGGGAAATCGCCCACGGACGCAGTGGGTATTATAATTTCGTATTCCGTCCGAGTGAAAGTGAATTGCGGCACTCTTGGAGGCGAGTTGATAACCGACGTTCCGTTCAAACTGATGCATCCTGCTCCTGGTGAGTCATAGAGTGGCGTAAAAAGAGAACTTGATATATAAAAAAAGTGTTCCGTTTTCAGGATCCGTCGAAAAAGAAAAAGCCAGCATGAAGAAAAACAAGAGCATCGACCGGGCTCGCTACGAATCGTCGCATTACGCCAACGACGACGACGACAACATCGTCTTTGAAGACTTTGCGCGACTTCGTTTACACGAGCCTGAATAATACTCGGAGCGAGTATTTGTTACCGTTTTTTTCTTATAATTGAAAGCAGCAGGCTAAGTATAATTGTATATTACAAAAAAAGCGAAGGGCGACGAAACAATAAAGATTCAAGTTGAAAGAAAAATGTAATTAAAACGACAAAAAAAAAGGAAAAACGAAACTATCGCTGCTGTGTTTCCGGTCAATTGTGGTGGCTGGCCGAAAAAACGTGAGGCGCAAAAAAAGACAATCGTTGATTCCCGTGTTGCCGGTAAGATTAAGTAAGAAGGTATTTCCCGTTTTGCCAGAAGTGACGATATGTACATTTAATCTTACTGCTTTTATCGTGTTCGAAAAAGTTTCTCCATTTTAAAAGTCGATTGTTGCGAGATACTGCGACTGTACATTGAAAACGAAAAATATAAAAAATTCTCAAGCAAACTCAAGAGAGATGAAATGCATTTTTTACTTCTCCCTTTTGCCATTTTTTGTATACAAAATACCGCAATTTGCCCCACATTCAGTCGTACATATGCGAGTAATATTCTTGGTAGGTTTGGATGTACGCTTCTTTTTCGCTCGGCGACATCTCTGCGATGAGCGTGTCGTTCACGTCAGTTATCGCCACAATTTTCCCGTTCACGCTCACCGTAGGCACCGAATCTTCCTCATCGGAATCCATCGTTTCCACTTCACCTAGAAATATACATTTCAATTTAATATTCGTTACAAATGACAAAGCCTACGCAATAACGAGCTTCCCACATTTTTTCCAAGTCTAAAGCGCTCTTGGCTGGCTTCGTGATTTAAGAAGTCGCTAATTTAGTTTGTTTGATTTCCAATTAACTTTGAAACTAACCAGTGTCAACAGCTTGCATGTCAGGGTCTTCGTTATCGCTGCTGTCGCTGGATTCTTGAGGAATCACAGACTTGATGGCATTGGAAGTATTGGTCGCTCCCTTTCTTTCGTGAGCCAGTAACACGGACATGATATCTTCGCCCTGCTTATTATTCGTGGTGATGGTGTTAGTAGCGTTCGCAGCGGCCTTATCTAATATACTATCCTGAAGGCTGCCCGAATCGATCTGTAACGCAATTACAATGTTCAGCACTTTCATTTCTATTTCCCAAAGACGCAGTTCATAAAAAAGTCCTCGATATACTTGAGAATCCGAATTAATCACGGTGCTCTCCATCATCCAAATCGGCCGTTCCTTTCTGTGATTCATCGCGTTGTCGTCGTTTTCTTCTCCGATGGTAACATCTACCCTCGCATCCTCCACCACGAATCCTCCAGATCTCGTCGCTTCTCCGGACCATTGATCTCCTGGAGCTCGCGGGATGCCGAATCTTCTCGTGTCGATGCTGCAATTTTCAATGCCAGAGTCAGAAAAATAAAGAAAACAGAATATATGTTTTCTTAAAAACAAATACCCTCGGATCGTGTTGATGTCAACGGGTTCAGGCTCCAAAATTTCAGGAGCCAATTTGATTCCTTCCACTTCTCGCAAAAGAATGTACAAAGGTTCCAGCTGTTCGTTGAATTTGGCTAATAAAAGTCTCGAATCTTTTTTCGGAAGAGCGGACTGATCTTCCTCTACAACTTCTTGGCAATACGTACACCTGAATTCACCGCTCGACATGTCGAACAACTGATCGGCCTGCAAAGGCCGAAAAGGATTAAAAAACATTTTGGAAATCGGGAACTGCGCGTCCGTCAACCGACCTCTAAATCCGTGAAGGTTTTGAGACAATTGGTGCACTTGAAACTCGCTCTGCTCGTGGCGTCGCGCTCTTCCGTCTCCATTCTTTTCCTCATCAAGTCTAGCTTGTATTTTACAACATTTACAAAAGTCTGAAAAAAAGGAAATGTTTTCAAACGTGATTTTGTTGTTTGCTTTTTTAATCTTTACAACTGTACCTTATAGTTGATAAAATAATAATTGACTTTTTGGGCTTTGCCATCGGATCCTGTTTCCATTTTCAGTCTGACTTGTATAAATTTGTCGCTGCGAAGCGTGGATATCCTAGCTCTCAACATTTTTCGCTCGAATTTCAAGAGTTCGCAGATGTCGTCTTCTTTCATGCCTGGCAAACATGGAAAATGTTTAAATGAGATTTCGGGATTGAAACTTGAGTTGAGGAAGTTTGCACTTACAGGGATTCCGAACCAACATGTCGATGATAAGAGCATCTTCTATCGTATAAAATCCACGTACAACGAGACGCGCCAGTTGTTTTAAACTGCTGGGTACTTCCGTTACTAATTTTTCTCCGGTGCTCATTTTTCCAGTTATTTTGTTTCTTTGAACTGCCTGTGTGCGAATGAAATGTTAAGATACATAAATAATACTCGCTTTAGTGAGAGTGCAAAAAATTCAGAAAACAAGAAAAATTACGCGAAACTACGGGAAATGCAAGAAAGTATGGAAAAAAATAATAATAAAATACGATAAACAAAAATAAAAATACCGAAAAGAATGGGAAAACAGGGATAATGACAATAACACCAGTTTTTCTGAAATTTTCATTAATCTTTTGGATTTTTTATATTCTTATATCAACTTGTGTTTTTCCGCCTTTTTTGCATTTTTTCGCATTTTTTCATTTGGGCTAGGGCGATCTCTAAGAGTCAAATTTACGTTTCCACGTACTTAACAATAATAGCAATTGCAAGCAAACGGATAATTTCTGATTCCTTGTAATAGTGGAGGGAAAATAAATAATAATTTGCCTAATAAAAACCTCAATTAACGTTTAACGACGCACTTGAATTAAACACTCGTTAAATTGAAATAAATGTAAAAAGTGTTCTTTTTACTCGTTACGACGAGCACATTGACTCGTTATTATTAAAAACAGGCAAACGAAACATTTCTTTTTCTAGAGTATTCTAGAGCATGTGTTTTCACTCGAATTCAAGTTTTACAGGTTATGTTTGTGACCTTAAAAAATATACACAGCGAACATAACCTCAGACTTCGTACGCGTCATCGAGTGTCATCAAGTGTCAAATGTCATTGTGTGATTTTTGTAATTAACGTGAATTCATGGCTGCTATAGACAAGGTAAAAATCATCGTCGTCGGCGACTCGGGTACGTTTTTAATTGTTATTCCAAGTCTCAAACGATAAAATATTGTACGAATTTATCGTTGTCGCAGGGGTAGGAAAAACATCGTTGACACATTTGATGTGTCATCAACAACCAATTAGCAATCCATCCTGGACCGTGGGATGTTCCGTGGAAGTCAAATTACACGAATACAAAGAAGGAACGCCGAATCAAAAGCGGTATTTTGTCGAGTTATGGGATGTCGGTGGTAGCCAAAGCCATAAAAACACGAGATCCGTATTTTACTATCCGACGAATGGTACACTCGAAAAATGTCAAAAAGTTGCAAAAATCTGAACTCTATCATGGTTTTTCAGGTATAATCCTGGTTCATGATTTAACGAACCGAAAATCCCAGCAGAATCTTCAAAAATGGCTGCAAGAGGTACTAAGCAAGGACGGGAATTGCTCGAAGCCAAAATCTTTCGATGATTTCGATCCTGAAAAATTTGTGGGTTCAACTCAAGTAATGCAATTTTCTGCACAATTTTTTTTTCCTTTTTAAGAAGGAAGAGCGGAGTCGTTGATTACTCTCTTGACACTTCTGTACTCGTTTAAGGTAAATGTCCCGATTATGGGCCATCTAAGAAACATGCGAAAGTTTGTCACTGCATCAATTATGTTTCTAATTGTTTTTTGAAATATTATTACGTAAATAGTAATGTGCCGATGAGCCCTTAAGTTCATCATTGTCCTTATTAAGAACAACTTAAATGAAAAACAAAAAACACGAGATTTTCCGACCTAATTACGGACATCCATGATATTTTCTTTGATACTTGTTTTTAATTAAATTAAAACTTTCGCCGACGTTTCAATTATAAAGAAAACACTTTTGATGAACGATAAACATCTAAGAAAACAGAGATTCTCGTACTTAGTAATATTCAACGCAAAAAGTTCAGCGAGGAATTTAATTTTCTTTCTGTAAAACTACGAGTCAGATTAAAAAACCGAAGACTCAATTGGGACATTTGCCTTAGGATGTTGGGCATCGTTTTTTTTAATTATTTTAATTCCACATTTTCAGGTGCCAATTTTAGTGGTGGGCACAAAACAAGATTTGGCCGCTGAAGTGTGGTCGAGTGTCCATAGGCGATCTTCTACGATAGCCGAAGAATGCGGAGCGGACGAAATTTTTATGGTACAAGTTTCATTCTAAAAAAGAAGAAAAAAGAAATTCAAAGCATAATTTAGTTGAAAGATATCATCATCATTATTCTAACATGACGAGGACTGAATTTTGTATTTTTTCTCCAGGATTGTAGACAAATCAGAGCTTTGGCAGCTGGCTCGAGTTCGTCCGTGAAACTTAGCAGATTCTTCGACAAAGTTATCGAAAGGCGGTATTATAGAGAAGCTATTAGCCCTGACAAACGCAGACTACCTGTTTATACATCGTACAGTCTTAAATCTTATCACAACGACTGATACCGTCCACAGCAGTTTTTATCCACAACAAATTCAAGTGTTTATTAATTTATGATGAAGCAAAAATGTTGGAAAAATGGTAGGAAATGATTCAAAGAATCATCGTGAGTAATAATAATGAACATTTCTTATCAATAAACTACGTCAGTTTATTTTCCTATTCATCGACAATGTTACTATGTATATTATATATATGTGACTTGGAATGAAGAAAGAGGGCTAAAGACCGAAACAGTAAGGTTGCCTTTTACTTTAGTTCCCAAGTCACATATAGATATATATATTCATGTATGTATAATGTGTATATGTATATATATAACTATTCAACTGTACAGTGGAACCAGCTTTGGTTCCCATCGCCTTATTTAAACGTTTTAATTCAGCACTTATAAATCATTATGCCGTATGCCGTCGACTAATTACATATTACATATCGCCAACATTAAGCTGTAACAATTTTTTTACCTTAAAAATTTATATTTCACTCTTTTCATGGAAAAAACGAAATACACATTTCGGGAGTTCGAAAAGTTCAAACATTGGGATGTAAACAGTGAATTTCGATAACAATGATAACATACGTTTTTCTAACCACAAAAATACAATAAAAAAATTAAATAATCGAGTACAAAGAGAAAACGAATCAATGGATTAACGTCGCGCAATTTCGCAATGTTTGGCAGTTTTGGCCTGGACAAATCCTCGTCCAAACGTAGCGTGTTACGGAAATTCATTTTAAGTGTAGCTAAATTGTAACGCAAGAGTACCCAGTTTATATTTCATCAACAGAGACTCGAGTGACTGAATTAGCAGCTGGGCCGTAGTTGTACCTAAGAAAACTAGGGCTTTCTACCGACATTGATCAACTACCTGCCGTTTGTTAAACACAAAGTCGTGGAAAGTATACGCAATGGATCTTGTATCGTACAGTTCAATTTCACACTTATGACATTTAATTGAACTAATGTATTTCGGATAATGACCATACAACGGGAAATCCTACAAAAGATTCTCAAATCTTCGAGAACTTTTTTCTGCTTTGTAAAAATCAACAGAGACCAAAAGCAATGCGAATATTCTCATTTCTGAGATCGGAGAGAGTAAGGAAGAGAAAGAGAAGAAAGCGTAAAATTTATGATATTAATAAAAGGAAAAATGGTCACTTCCCAGTGACTCGCTGCGCGGAAATCGATACACGGATCACTTGACAATTTATTTTCCATTCGCACGGGAGGGATTTTCGATATTAGCGAGACCGATGGCCATGTGACTCTCACTGCTTGCGTTGTTAGAGCAGCTTTTCCGTATTTATCACAGCTGGAGCGACGGTGGATGAGTTGTGTGGGCTGAGAATCGTAAGGATCTTTCCCAAACCAGAAAGGACTGGAATGACCCACGCCTTTAATCCATGTAATCCCACCACTCTTTCTCGTAACCTTCATGAACATGTTCCAAAAGAACTTTTCTTCGACTGTCGCAGTATCTTTAAACAAACATTTTTATACAAATTAGTAATGCTTAATTTCACAAAAATTGTTTGTATCAAAAGTACGTTTTCCCACCGGTATTTGTCCTGAACCTTTTGCTTAATGTCCGCAAGGTTTTCACTGGTGATATCTCGCTCGAGATACTCGGAAAGGCATTCGGTGGCGCTTTCCAAATCCTTTTGGTTATCTTCGAAGATCACAGACTGATTATTTTTTTGCAAATAGTACGCAAACACGTAAGTGTACATCAGCGTCTGCCTGCACAAGCACAAAATGTCCACGGCTTTTTTCAAAAATTGCACCTGCAAAACAAAATCTCTTGTCATCCAAAGTTCTCTTCGATTACACATGTTCGGTGGAAACATCCTACCTCGATCCACGACATATTGTGCTGCTGCATCTCTTCCATCTTTTCCTTGACGCTGGCGTATAGTTTACTCTCAAATTTCAACGACTGCATGTGATTCATGTGCCTATTGCAGTAAAACAAGTATCGCTGAAGCGCTGCCCTAGACCTTTCCTGGGCGTCTCTCGCAGCCTTAGCGTCATCCTCGTCGTAGCGATTACAGCTGTACCAGCTGGAGCCGTGCGGCTCCCACGGTCCCAAACAAACCCAACAGAACTCGGCCTTACAGTTCTGGTTTTTGCAAACCATGTGATTGCAGCCACCATCTTTCTCAATTGTGACTTTGCACTTGGGACACTCCTTGGTGTTTGCGGCGATCCAGTTCGAGGTCTCCGAATCATCGTCGCATTTTTTAATCCACTTTCGGAGCAGATGACACTTGACCGGATCATGCCAGTTCTCGCCGCAGTTGAAGCAGAAAGTATGGTTGCATTTGCAAGTCACCGGCCTTGACTCTACGTACTGGACTTTTATCGCGTTGTTGCAGTCGGGTGACGGGCACCACCTCAACAGCCTATTGCACTGTAAGAAATGTATAAAAGTTTAGTGCCTAATATATCACACGCCGACTGTCGATGGCTCATGGATTTTACCTCGACAAAACTGTTGGTGATGAGATGCTGATACTTGAGTTTCACTTTAGAATCTCTAACGAGCCTCATAACGCTGGCATCATCAACTAAAATATCACAATCATGTGCGGCACATGCTATTGTTTGGCCTACGCCTTCTTCCATGATTTTTGTCGTGAGATATTCGCCCCAGCAACCGGTACAAAAGCGGTGACCGCATTCCAGACCAGTCATCATCTACAAAAATCAGATGCAACATTAGTTTCTTCGGGTTATCATATTTATTCCGCGCCCAATTTTGCTTACAGAAGTTGGTAGAGTCATGAAGCAAACGCCGCATTCTTCAGTCCCGTTGGACGTGCGCCTCGACTAAAAAAAGTTTCTTTTATCAAGTTTCTATTTTCATACAGAATTTGTACAACGCGTCGTTCAATTACCATAGAACTTTGAGAAGAGCGACTCCTATTGATGACGGGGCCTTTGCAAAAGGGATTTATCACGCGGGCCTCGGAAAACAACTTCTCTTGATCCCCATCGTAGAACCTTTCCATCAATTTTTCTTTGTCCCACTTAAAGTGATTCAACAAGATTCGAGTTGTCGTAGCTGGAATCTGCAACAAGCAAGATTTTTGGTAAACTAACGTAGCAAAATGTCGAATTTGGAATTTCAGTACAATCCAAGTACATCAAAGTTTGATCGCTCAGACCTTAGACTTAAATAAAGACATATTAGTTCAATGCCAATACATTTTTAGAAACAAAGGTCAACGTGCGATTAATTATAAACTTTGCAAAATTTGCATACTTCTACGACTATGTTGACTTCTTTGATACAATCCACCATGTGCTGAACAATTTCTTCGGTGGACAAAACTTCGAAAGGGTAATCGTCCGTGTCCGTGGTTCGTTCTCGCAAATTTCCGGATTCAATTTCCATCGCGAAATCCACATCATCCCCACTGGATTCGTTCCCAGAATCGACGTCATCATACAAAGTTTCCTCTTCGGAGTCCATCTTTTATTCGCTCGGATAGTTCCTCGGCCAATCGAGGCTTTCAGCTTTCGATGCGATCGGCAACTAAAAATAACAAACAAATTTGAATGGAAAGTAAGGAAAATGGAGGAAACAGAGAAAAGAATGAGAAGTGAAAGAAAATATTGAAATAACTTTCGACTCTTGACAATTTGATAACGCGAGGTTATGATAACTATTGTTGATCTTGGACACTTTTTGATCAAACGTGCCTGTTATTATCGTTATTCTTCGAATAGCAAAAAATGGAACAAATCGTCAAAAAGCTGATTCACTGGCTCGATTTTTGATCTTTTTCGGCTTAGCAAAAACTTTCGATTTTCGGCGGCGAAACAAAAAAAGCGTCGCCGCAGCTGTTATTGTCCGCGCGCGAGGTCATGGCATCGAGGAACGTGCGTGACGACGTCGGAACAACGGCCAATCTCCGAGCCCGAGGCTCTTTGTTGGCCGAGAACAAGAAAAAATTACGATTCCGAAATCCCAACGTTCTTTGACGCGCGATATCTGCAAAACAATCGCAACTTATTTTTTCGCGCTGTGACGTCACACTTCTTTGCTTAGCGAAACAATGTGCAAAGAAAACTCAGCCAGCGCGAGAGTGATCTCTCTCTCTCTCTCTTTCCCGATTGGAAAAAGTTTCTTGGAATGCAGATGAATTCGAGTACCCGATGCTTGGAAAAGACAGGCCCTTGCCTTCGCTCTCGCGATCCTTGCCAGTTGCGCGATTTTGAACGTTAATTAAACGTTTCTAGTCTAAAATGCAACGTTAATCAACTGCCAAAACACTTTTAGTCACCACCTCCGTCAGCCTACTCCTCATGGCTGGGGTCACGTCTCGGGACTCTCGGGAGGCTCGAGAGAGAACGTGTGTTGCGCAAACTCGCCGCGAGAGGCGCAGCGCGCGCGATTTGAATCTCTTTTAGAATTTCTAGCTTTGCATCATTTGTTCTTCGTTTTGACTTGCTTTAACTGTTCGAATGAAAACTATTCAAGGATAAAGATCTCGTTTGATAAAAAACGGGATAAAAGGCAACAATTTGGCATCAAATGTTGATATCGGAGTTGCAGCAAAATCCGTCATATCAGCGAAAGACTAACGCAACGTCGGGAACGAGGTGACTTAACCTAATTCGTGTGTGCAATTAAATGGAAATGAGTGTGTACAGGATGAAATGGTATGCGTGAGCAACAACAAAAAAAATTGCACACAAGTGAGCACGTTGTTTTTCTTTTTCTACCAGAAGATGAGCAACGTTGCGTTCGAGAACTGAAGTGACGTTATCTTTTTTTCTTACCGAGGTCGTCGAAATTGTAGGAAATTGATCGGTGAGTAATGCAAATCCGAAAACAAAACGATAAATTACCCTCGATCCTTTTGTTGTTATTATCCCGAAATGCGAAACGGGCACGGGTGAAGACAAGTTAACACAGATTAACTGACGACTTTAACGGATCACTTTCGCTTGGAAAGTGCAGTTTTTACGGAGTTGAGGGGGGAGGCGAAGAAAGAGGAGGAGGGGGAGGAAGTGCTTTCGTTGTGTCGAAAATGACAGCGGTTCATTTCGCTAAGAAATCAAAAAATTGCGGGGCCAAAAGGGATTTGTTTTCAATTCGGCCTCGTCGGTCACGGGAAGCACACATTTCCACGTTACCACCACGCACAGTATAGCGCGCGAAACTGCGGCTCCGCGTTGTAGAACGAGAATCAACTCGATGTTTTGCACGCGCACATACACGTAACCGCGCGTTTGTGTGCAGTCGTACATATGCATACACGTCAAGAAGCGCTCTTCTCTCTATCTCGTGTTTTTTTGCCGCGTGAAAAAATACGCGATGTCTCTTAGCATTTGGAATAATGAAATTATCTCGCTGACATTCGGTTGCGATTTTTTAAAATTACTTTTCGTTTGTTTCCGATTTCTTCTTCAAAGGAAGAAATCGTTTGAAGAAGAAAGATGCTTTTATCAAAAGATGCATCTTCTTCGCGTGAGTTGCGAGGATTGCAGGAGTGCTCTAGAAAAAAATGGTATACCAGATAATGCGAAAAAATACGGAAAAATGCAGAAAAATGTATAAGAATGCGGAAGACGAAAAATGATGAAAAACTATGGGAAATGCAGGATGACATGTGATTTTTCGCATTTTTCCATTTTCGCCAGGCTGCGCGCGTAAGCCACGTGCGTGAGAAAGGGAGAGAGAGACGGCGATACACGACGCGACGCCGTGCGACGTAAGCTACGCGCGCGACCGCTTTGGCGCTTCGGCTCCGAGCTACAAGCTCCGCTTCGTAAGATACAAGCCAGTTCGCCTTCTGTCGGGCTGGAAAACAGATCGCCTGTTGGTCGTAGAATGTCACGCGGGGGCCACATCGACACCCTAATTTCCGAGGTCGGGAAACGACGTATTCTTTGGGACATGAGGGACAAAAATTACCACAATCGTTACGCCGTTGACGAAGAGTGGTCGCAAGTAGCCAAAGTCGTCGAAATGAATAGTGAGTAAACCGAGGAATTCCCGCAAGCGCTTGAATTTACGTCCGCGTGGATAAAGCGCTGTCAGCGAAATTAAAAATCTAAGTTCTTCGCAAATGCGAGATTTTATTCAGCCTCGGAAAAAATCAATCCCTCGAAAGCCTCGCACTTGGCGATTAAAAGTCGCGCGCAAAATTCCGGGTAACGAAGTAACGAGCGTGGACTACCTGCGCGGCGCTTTATCCTTACGAGACGTTTCACCGCGCTGTTATTACGGTCCATAGGGGAGAGTATTGTACCTTGGAACGACAAACATACAAATATAAATTTAAAAAAATAAGTCGCTATTTCATCATTTTCAACAGTGAATTCAGCAATTTTCTTCCTCAACTTCTAGACCGAAAAAAATGTATATATTTTTCTCGAATTTTAGTTGGAAAAATACGCAAATTCGCGGTGCAAAAAATAATGATCGGCGAGCTAGATAACCCACTTATCGCAATGATTGGCAAGCATTTATAATTAGAAGCTTGAAATTACGTGCAAAGGTGCGTTTTACAATTATCTTTCACGTATACTGTCATGAACTTTCATTAGCGGCAATATTTCGATGAAAAATCGCAATGTTCCGAGGTACAATACTCCCCCGCTCATCGATTCGGTCGAAACTTCGCGGCCTTTTATCGATCGAAGCGCAACCTTTGCCAATGGGAAAAATTAATTGTAGGCAACGAAGCGAAGGCAAAGTGGAAAAGTTTACGGGACTCTTTTCGAAGAGAATTGAAAAAAATGCCGGCGCAACGAGAGCCCGAAGGGAAGAACGGTTGCAAGCCGTGGCGCAGCAAATGGGTTTACTTCGATTCCATGCTGTTCCTCAGGGACGTCATGAAGTTCAAGGACTCGCATGGAAACGACATCAAAACGGCCTCTCGCCATTCGTCCGATTACGATTCCGACAATTCCAACGATTACAAAAAGCACCATCATAACGGAAAAGGCGCGAGTTTCGGCAAACCTCAAACGTTCGATTACGCGAGTAGATTGGACGAAGATTTCGTGACTCTGAACGAGAACGCGGCAGAAGTGCCCAGGAGTTCCCGACACGTCTTCTCGAAGAAGAGGAAACGCCGCAGCAACGGCAGAATTGACGAGCTCGAGAGGATGATTCTGGAGCTGAAGAAGAGGAAGCTGCATCAAGGCGAGGACGCCGAGGACGACGACGACCTGAGCTTCTTCAAGTCCCTGTTGCCTTACATTCGGAGACTGCCACCCTTGAAGAAACTGCAGATCCGTTCGCAGTACCAAGCCATACTCATCAACGAAATCCGTGAGATGGAGAGCAAAGACAACGTCACGGCCAGTGCCTTTTCCAACTTTGCCTATCCTTCGTCTTCCTCGGTGTCGTCCTCGACTGCCACCGCTTGCCCCGTGGCTTCCCGTTCGTCCTCCCCCTCCCATTACGCGGGCGAACGAGACGAAGTTGACGAAGAAACCGCGATTTTTCACGCCCCGGAGAAAACCGACGACACTCGTCATTTTCTCGACTCGAATTCGATCTTCATCAAAGAATCGCCGCCGCACTTTTCGAATGACTCGTCGTGAACCGTGGATATGCTATTTTTGGTAATTTAGGACTTGGCTTTTATACACTCTTGGAAATGGAATATGCTTACCTGAAGCAGGTTTTCAGTTTCGGAATATGTATTTTCATCTTTCCCGTTGAAGGCTACACTCTTAGAATTGTCTGTTCAGGGTGAACGTAATCTGCTTGCCCGAAGCGGATTTGACATAAATGAGAATTTCACCCTGAGCGGACAATTTCTAAGAGTGTATATAAATGTAATTAAAATTAAAATCCTGTTTAGCGTAGCAAGGATGCTTCTTCCTTTATCAGTATTAGTGAGATTTGCATGTTTTTTGTTATCGAAAAATAAAGAAATTGAGCCTAACAATACTCTTGTCATTTGATGCCCGTTGACGTGAAATATATGTATATTTGTAATTTACGATAAGAATTTCAATTTTTAGATGAGCGACATGAGTTTGCCAAGCGTAAAGGATTATTCTTTACTTGAGAAAATTGGCTTGGGTAGCTATGCAACTGTCTACAAAGCTTTCAAAAAGGTAAGAGCGTGATCCTCCCTACCGTCAACTCTACGTATTATTATTGAGAGATTATTCACTAGTCGAGTTAAATAGCATAAGAACGAGAGAACTTTTTTCTTTCTTTATTCCAACGTTTATTTTTCAATCATTATTTTAAATGTAAAAGCTTTTCGTACAAACCTCGAGTACTTGTGAATTTATCTAGCCACAATTTTTGTATTCAATGGAAAAGAAGTTGTAGAAAAAAATTACCGTGCCATCTAGTAAGCCAATAAACTTTTACAATTTTCACATGCGTTTTCCCCGTACCAAAAATTAATTTATAGTAATTTTTCTTATGGCATTTTTCCGTATGCAATGTCGAGTTATGGAGTTAGCTCGAAGAGTACACGAAAAATTGCACTTGAAATCTCGAGTCGAAGCTAAAAGTGAAGAATCGACTCGTTGTTTGTAGGATGCACCGCGCGAGGTTGTGGCTATCAAGTGTGTAGACACATCGTCGCTTTCAAAATCAGCGACCGATAATCTAGTCACGGAGATAAACATGCTGAAAATATTAAAGCACGAGCACATCGTCGAAATGAAAGACTTCTTCTGGGACGAAGGGTTGGTTCCCCCTGCGTAAATTTCCCTCGATATAATATACGCCGCATTCATTATCCTCGGCAATTTATAGGCATATATATATAGTTATGGAATATTGCGACGGTGGCGACTTGTCCCAGTTTATAAAGAAGAAATACAAGCTCGCCGAAAATATCTGCAGGAAGTTTTTGCAGCAATTAGCCCTCGCGTTGAAGTATTTGCGGGATCACGACGTTTGTCACATGGATCTCAAACCTCAGAATCTCTTGTTGTCCAGGAAAAGGAATCTCGTACTCAAAGTCGGAGGTTTGTAGAGCGCATTTTTCGTTGCTTTTCTTGTAAGATGTACGTAAAATTGGAATGGACTCGACAAAACTCGTTGGATTTTAATGCGAATGCATTCAAAAGTGAGAAGGGTCGAGCGAAGAGTTATCGCGCTATTGATCTTTTTTTTATAGAACGGATGGGACATGAAATATTGAAAATCGAGGTATACGAAGAGTACGATTGTTTATATTCGCGGACGTCCAATCAGCGGCATTGTTTGAACTGTAAAATGGAATGGCGTTTTTTTAGTCAATAAACTAAGTTATTTACGTAGAGATTAAACGTGGGCGAAAAATTTATCATTTAAAAAGCGTGTACACGATATTCGTCTTTTTCATTTCCTACATCGATTAGCAATATCGTCGAGTAAACATTAATTGTACTAAAAATACACTTAATTAATAATTCATTATTTGTCAATTTGTGTCGAAGATAAAATAGATTTCGTCGTGAACCTTACGTAAAATGATGTCAGGTGCCATTTTCGTACTAATTCAGTATTCCATTTTTAAACGTAATTAAGGGGGCTTAAGTGTCAAAAATCGGATTTCGAGTCTACTCTAAGGGAAAAGATCGCTGAATCGATTGAAATTGGTTTCAAATTCGTAGGATAAAGTTGTGCATGTAATTATACGGTCGCAATGCAACCTCGAGTCTCTTGTTTATCTACCAGCACTTTTTCGATCCCCCTGGAATAATCGCCAGGGTCAATTTCGTCTATGCCTTTGAATGCGTTTTTTTCGAAAAGTTTGCCCGACACCTAAGCCCCCTTTTTTCGGAGTGGGTCACATGTAATGATCAATTAATGAACAATCATCATCAACTCACGATTCGTTAATTGCAATTTTTATTTGACCAATGATTTCATTGATAAGATAAAAATAATAATCACCATTAAATTTTGATTATATTCACGAAGTTCAACGAGATATTAATTCATAGAAATTAGTACGCAATTAAATTAAAAAGCGTATTTCAACTGGAAATAAATAATTTCTCTGTCGGAATATCGTGAACATACATTTTGTTTATGAAAACAATTACTCTATTCCGAAAATGTGATTCGCAGATTTTGGTTTCGCTCAATATCTCTCTTCGGACGAGCACAAGTTTACGGTGCGAGGGTCTCCTCTTTACATGGCACCAGAAATATTGTTACGGCACCAATACGATGCCCGAGTAGATTTGTGGAGCGTCGGAGTGATTATGTACGAATGCTTATTCGGCAAGGCTCCTTATTCCAGCGGCAGCGTGCAAGAGTTGATTGACAAAATTCAGAACAAGCGAGCCATAGAGGTAGCTAAATCTTTTGGCCTGAAATTTCACTCTCAAAGATTTTTACTCTGAAAACGCTACTTTTTTTCAAGATCGCGTCCGGATTCGCATGCAAAGTTTGAGCAATTTTCATTGAAGCTCTGAAAGATGATACATTTTTTCATTTATTTAAGCCGAAAAATGATTTATATGCCATTAAGTTTCAATCGAACATCGCATTTTCTCAAATTTGGCACGCGAATGCGGACGCAGCCCTGATTAAAATGCGTGCAAACTTTGCGCAAACGCGTGATGTTTGCACGCGGGCGAGATTTCAGGGTTACTCGAAGAATCGAAGCTAGTTCATGTCTTTCTTCTAAAATGCAGTTACCGAGAGGAACTTTCATCTCTCCCGAATGCGAAAGTTTATTAATGTCGTTATTGAAGCACGACCCTGACGAGCGAATAAGTTTCGAGGAGTTCTTCGCGCACGAATACCTCGATTTGGAACACGCGCCCATTAAGGAAAATTATGAAAAAGCCGTCGAGATAGTGCACAAGGCCGTCAGAATGGACGCGGAAAAAAATTCGAAGGAAGCCTATCATTTGTACTGCGAGGCCCTTCGATATTTCATTCCAATTCTAACAAGTAAAGCAGCCATTTATTTCGTTACGAAGGAAATGGTATTTTTTTTAAGTTCAATCTACTGGTATTTAATTTTTCTTATTGCCGTTCTTTAGATGAGACTGATGTAAAAAAGAAGGAAACTATGAGAACTCGTGTAAATGAGTACATTCAGCGAGCGGAAAAATTGAAAAATGTTTGCTTGGAAGATACCAACGATGGAAAAAGCTCGGGAGGTTCAGGAAAAAGCACTGGGAAACATTACCCACATATACTCGGAGAATTACGTAAGTTCGTTAGCAAATTAGATCGATTTGCATTCGTTTCAACGTCCAGAAGTTGTGCATGAGTTTGGGAAAATTCCAAAAATGCATTCGCATGAATTCCTTGCTCGTTCCTTCTTCTGGAAAAGGAAATTGTCAAAATGGCATAAGGAACTGTACAAACGGAACAAAATTAATGGACGTCTGAAACGTTGATTTTACCTTCGAAATAGGCGCACTTGGTAAAAGTACAGCGGGTATGACAGCGGGATTAGACATCGGAGAAATCGCCGAGGGTTACTTGTTCGAGGGAAACTACGCTTTGGCGCTGGAAAAATTTCAGGCTTGCTTGAATGTATTGGTGCCACTTTTGGGTAAAGAGCCACCGGGTCGAAGACGAGATTTGCTGTACAAGCAGGCAAGATATTACGAGATTTCTATAGATACCATATCAACGTAAATGTTTACGCCCTTGGTATTATTTGAAATCATGAATAACTGAATTTTAAGATTAACAGTCGTGTTTTCCAAATTTACGATGACCTATTTTACCATGGATCTTAGTGGAATTATAATTGGAGTTAATCTCTTTGAAAATAATTGTTTCCATGTTTGCATTTCTTTGGGGTATTGTTAATGAACTTGTTGCGTAGGTACAGTTATTGTTGAAAGAAGCGGAAAGTACAAAGGGCCTTCTTGTTACGGATGAACTCGACAAACCTGCCGCTCAGTCCACGGAGACTTTGAAAAACTGCGTACTTCAATGAGATTGTTATTATTTCTGAAAAATAAAGTTTTTATTTTTTAATTCATGTGCATTTTTATTCATTCCCCTTCTTTATCTTTTCCAGGGTTCCCTCAAATTTCTTTTCGGAATTTCTCCAATTAATGATATTTTTTAGTTAGTTTGCACTTTTTTCTTATTTGTTGACAACATATTGTGTAATACTTCATGTTTTTTTACTTTTTGTCGTTTGTAATTTTTTGAAATATTTCGCAATATTTCGTAATTTATTATTAATGTTAATCATGAAAAATTCCTTATTACTCATACCAAAATTCCGACTGTTGTTGCTTGGGTAAATCCTTTATGATTTCACCAGATTATGTAACAGCCGTTTTATGAAATTTTTTCTATTTTCTTCTGCGGCGACATAATTTTTACGTGCATAAATTTTGTAGATATATGTCATCAGATTTACTATAACGTACGAGTCACTCGTTCCGGGAAAAGGTTTGAATTATTTTTTCAGATCATGTAGAAAAAAATGAAAAAAAAAAAATCGAGTCAAGTCCCCTTTCCCTGAAGTGCCTCATATGCCCGGAATCGGTTGTTATGTAATTCTTTATCATTGTCCGATATAATGATTGCGATGGTAACAATTCTAAGAATATAGTTTCATGGAAATAACAAAATAAACTTTCATAAATTATTTCTATTTTCAAATTTCATGATTCAACAAGGTATAATTAATTATTAATTGAATTATTCCGATTTCACAACAAAGGGAAATTATTTATCGAATCAATAAAGACTTCGTGCTATTATTAGAACTATTTTTTAACTTGATAAGTTTATTCATTAAAAACATTTCGTAAAATCGATTTGAAACCTCTTATTTCGTGTTGAAAATTTCAGTTTCATTCCATTGGTTGATATTTTAGGTGAACCACATTTGCATATTTTGTCGAACGTGATAATTATTCCACCAAAACGATCCCTTAACGAATAAATTGCTCGAAATACAGAAAAGTACACGGCTTTTTCGAAATATCATCAGCCATCTTGATTCCACGAAACCCGCCATCTTGGCTTCTAAAACTTGAAGTTTTCGCCGTTTTTCCCGAAAGAATTGCAAACATAAACAACTCAGCTTTTCCCAGAACTTTGATCGACGAACAATGGACTCCGATTTCAATAATATCAACCGAGTGTGAAGTTTTTTTTCTCAAGAATAAGCTCAAAAGCAGAGGAATCGCATCGAGGACAAAAGAAAGTTGAGCAAAACCGCCGTGAAAGCCTGCGTGGCGCTAGTATCGTGACGCGTAATTCGTCGAACTTCCGGTAAAATCATCCGATCGACCTAACCTTACCTTCGCAGGCCGAAAGGCCTGATGGAAAATTCCCATCCTCGAGCCAACCTCCCCTTACCCGCCCCTTCGTGCGCTCGCCTATGTAAACGGTAAACGCACACAAGCGTACGAGCCGCCAGTATATAAGCACTCTCCCCACCACGTGACCGGTCGCAGCGAACCGGATGTGCGGCAACGTCGCAAACCGTTAAATACATAAGGGCGAGTGGGGGATGACGGGAACGAGAAGAAGTGGCAACGTTCCACATTCAAATCCAGCGGATTCAGTCTCGCTTCAACCCGTGCGAAGAAGTCCGAGTACGAGCCGCCGCGCACGTGTGTGTGTGTGTGAGTGGTGCGAGAGGACACCGTCTTATAAGCCAGCGCCATTTCTCTCTTCGTCTCCTCTCGCAACGAGCCTTCCTCGTGCGAGTGTGTGAAAAATTGCGCGCGCGCGCGCGCGCCAACGACACGCTTAAAAGCGCGCGCGTGCTCTCTTTTTATGTAGAAACGCGCGCGTGCTGAGTACTAGTTATGTGTAAAAGCAGCTCACGCTTTAATGTAACTGTCAAGAAGACGTGACGGAGGTGTGCCGAAGTGGTGGACGTGCTTCTCGGCCACGGGAAATTATGTGCATGGACATTCAGGATAGCGAGAAGATGGGGGACAGGAGCCTCGACGACGAGGTGCAGATCATCGAGGTCCACATTGAGAAAGGTGAGGTTATGACTACGTAGCTCGTGCACCTCGAACTTGCGGCGACGACGCCGACTGAGATTGCCCCTTCTTTTAACGCGTAATGCGCGCTCCTGTAACAAGCTGTCGACGAGACGCGCTTCGTATATGTATTTCGAGTACTCCTCCTCCGCCACCCCTCCTTTTACCGCCCCCGCGCCGCATGTTTGCTGCCGGCGAAATGTGTGTATATCGTCATAACCGATTTCGATCTTTTTCGATTAGTTCTTGGTTCATTTTTTCACTTTACTTCTGATTGCGGGCATCTTTTGCTCGTTTTTGATGGCGAATTAGTAGAGGGCTATTTTTAAATTTGAGGTTAGGTTGGTTTCGCGGTGAAAGTTTTTTACCTTTTTAGTTATTTTAGACTTTGTTAGGAATCGATGGATATCGATCCTTTATTTGCGTTCGATTAATCGCGTTTGCGATATTCTACTTGGTATTATTGTTGTACTTTTGAGTACGTGCACCTATGTTTTATGCTCTATTGCGTGAATTATTTTTGAAGAATGTTAGCTTATCTATCCAAAAATGTCTATTAACAATTGCTAAACAACTGCTCAATTCTCGTTCCGTTGAACTGCTCGAACTTCCTTTGCATACCGCGCCTTTGGCGGGAAAATTCAAATCATCGTATCGGCTGCATTTTTTTTCTTTCCGTAAAGGAATTTTTTTTCACGTTAGCACTATTTTTTTTAACATCTCGAAAGTAAAAATTGCAAAAATAATCTGAAGAATTTTTGTATTTATTTTTTAATGCAGAAGTTTAAAAATGGTAAAAACGAGAAATAAACATCTCGTAAAAAGAACGCCTTTTTATCCTATAATGATGATAACGTTGATAAAAAAATTCGATTTTTGAGGTTTCGAAATACAGAAATAAAATTACTTCTCTTAATGTGATTCATTGAACATTGTAAAAATTACACAGTGAAATTGAAAGAGCAAGTTCCAGAAAAAGTTACATTAAATTATTTGAAGTGTAAAAAAATCGTTCAAAAGTAGGTCAACTATTTTTAAACCTTCAATTGTACCAATTCCCAGCGTGGACATTTAATTCTAAATTTCATATCCTACAAGAATTTTCCCCTTAATTACAGTTTTTCCCGTTTCAATCGTTGAAGTTTCATTTATTGTGCGTTCTGACCCAATTTTTAAAATGTTTTATTACGTTGTTTCCTCAGATTTGACAATGTCCATTTTTAATTGGTTTTTTTATAACTGTTTTTTATTTCTTGAAATTTCATTTCTGAGTAACCGTAAATTTTCGGTAATTAAAAGAAAATCAATTACCAATTGAACAACAGCTAAGTAGACAATTCATAAACTGAGTTAACGAGATATTAATCTACATCCTTTTATTCTCCAATAAATGATAAAAAGACTATTTATTTGCAACGAACAATTGTTCAATCAAATTGAAACAAATTATTTTTAATATTCTTTCCCTTCACAATCGATTCATACACCTTCAAAGTATTCTCAAGTTCGCACCCCATAGAAGCTATTTTCCTTAATAATTTATCGCAATTCTTATCGCCAAATATCATTAACGATTCTCATTGAGTTCACAAAATCAATATCGAAGTGCAGGCTTTTCATTTATACAATCCCCATCCACTTTACGTGCCCATTTCGTATTTCATTCATGTATTGATTCAATATGAAATTTTCAAATCGATAATTCATAATTTCATACGCCTTCGAAAAAAAAGGGAGTTTCCATGTTTGTGTACTTTTTTCTCTCCGCTACCTCGTGTGGCTTGGATTCTCTCGCCGGTAGGCTGCTGCTGCAATGTACGTGTATGTTATTACCTACGATCGCGCGGTGCAGTTGCATGTGTGTGCAAAGCTTAGCGCGCCGCGTGTGTACTCGCGTATATACCGAATACACAATGTACAACCGGCGATGAGAGAAAAATACCTACGCGAATACATTATATACCTGCTCGCTCCTATCTGGTATACGAGAGCGAGAGAGTGATGTAACAAAAGAGGCGACTTACGAAAAGAGCCGAGGATTGCCGAGCTTTCCGCCGCGTCAATTCGCATGCGTATCCCCTCTCCCCTCCACGGCTTTTTTCACACGCACGAACACGTGTAACCCTGTCAGCTGCTGCGACTTGTCGCCGCCATTTGCAATTTCATGCAAAAACAACCGTTGATAATGTTTAACGATCAAATTGGCAACATCGATCGCTCGAAAATCTCGATTTCACCATCGAAATCCCTATCGAAATCGAGATTTTTGGAAATTTCAAAACATTCTTAGTTTTAATGGAAAGCGGAAATTGATTGCTTCGTATTTTGCATTGAAATTTATGGGTACTGATAATGTTATCGAGTTTACGATGTTTAAATGAAAGGATGTTGTTGGTTTTGAGGTTAAGAAAGCTTTAGGACTTCCGTGGAAAGTCTTTATATTTTTTTTTGCATTTTGTAAAATAATTTCTTCGTATCCGAGATAAGATATCGCCATTTTTTTCGAATTACGTAATTGCTGGAAAATGGCGCCCGCCAACGCCCAAGATTCGTGGCGTCGCGACCGCAGCGCCACCCGCGGGACGCTTTAGAACTGTCGCCTCACAATCGGTTCGCTTCCAATGTTTCCAGAATTTCATGCAAATAATTGGCCTCGTGATCTTTGAGAGATTTATTTTCCTTCGCGAGTGCAAAAAATTAAAAATTCATCTTATTCGCACGATTCTCATATTGTGCGCATGTGGAAGTTCCGTCTTTATTATCGAAGAAATTGTGTGGGCGTGACTAAAGGCGAACCGGCAACGCCGCGCTTGTAAATCATGATTAAAGTAATAAGTACATTGTCCATGCGCGCGCAAGTCTCTGTATACATATTCATTATTCAGCTACACGCGGAGCTGTGTATATGATCTCACACACGCGTAGAGTTAGTATATAGGACTCGAGTATATAAGAGATGCGCGGAATCTCGAACAAGGAGCTCGGAATATGACGGTTCTGCGCAGCTTGCGCTCTCCCACCTCCACGATCCACGGCCCCTTCCCCTCCAGCCACCCTGAAATCTCGTAGGTTCCAGGCGGTGGTGGGGGTCGGCTGAAACCGAGCTATATACCCCAAGCGTTTGCCAATCTTGGCATTTTGCCTGAAAGAACATATCGACCGCGCGACGTTGTCACATCGCACGCGGGATCTCGCGCCAGCCCCCTGGCCAGCTTTGAGTTTTGCTTGTGTGTATGCGTGTACTTACGGTCCTGCGAGCGTCCACGTTACACGAGGCGTTGCCGCTTTAATCGATCCTCGATGATCGAAGACGATCATCTTAATTACATTTCGTTCATAAATTGCTCCTGTTTATCTACGTTTATTATGAAAAATGGTGAAATAATGTTTTATACAGAGGAAACGAATGGTTCTTTTTTCTTCGTATTTTGTCGCTGCAGCATTAATTTTTCGAGCAAATCGATCGTTCTTTTTTCGTCTCAACGACGTAGTGCGTGTTCTCATTTTCGGACATCATTTTCCCCTTATTATTCGTTGTTATTACGAATTTCGTCGACTTCATCTTTTTCGATCGATCGTTCGTTCGACCATAACAA
>JABFQM010000178.1:0-47830 GCA_022816865.1 Zelostemma sp. ZL-2020 | reverse complement strand
TTTATTTTTCACGACGGGACGCGAGCGAGCGTTCTTCGGCGGGGCGATGTCCTTCGTCCTCGCTCGCTTTCCGACGGGGACACGCTGTATATTTTGTTATACGGATTTTTTTATTGAGACTTTGTCAAAGCTGTTTAAAGGTTGACCGAGTCGTGAATCGAGTGATTTACTGACTTGGGTAAAAGTCGATTTGCATTCGAGGTTTAAGGAAGCGATCCTTACGTTATTGTTATCTTGAAAAGTACGTGAGATTTTAGGGACTCGAGCAACGCTTAAACCGCTAACTTGTATAATTCTGTACAGTTTTGATTACGACACGCAGTTTCTCATGTATTTCGTTCGCAATCGTAAAGCATTAGGCTCGTAAAGAATCGATAATTTATTATTAATTTAATCCTCCTTGTATAGAAAGTTTAATTGTATATGTTGTTGATGCTTTATCGTTATACACGCAATATTTTGTCCAAAAGTTATCGTTGCGCAAATGTCCATTAATGTGACCTTATTCGAAATTGACACAAAACACTTTGGAGCACCTTTGATCGAGCTTTGATCGAGTTCGCAGAGAGTTTCCGATCCCCTGGCGTTTTTGTTTTTTTTCATTCAAGGAACAAGAGTTTCTCGATTGATATCACGGAGTACGGAGATTGTTCACTATGTTTAGAATGTTCGGAACTACATCGGTTCGTTGCGTCAATAAAATTCCGATTGGCACCCGTCAATCAAAGCTTGTTAGCATCGGTTCATTGAGCTAGAAGAGCGATCACGAAATATTTGGAAATGGGAAAAAGAAAGCTTGTAAACTAAATCAAAAATGTTCCTAAATAAATTCCATTGATTCTCGATTCGAACCTCGTCTTTGTTCTCCTGAAAAAAATGAGCGAAACGACGAGCTTAGCCATTTAAAATTTTACTTGAAGGAACATTTCTGACCCGATTCATTTGTAACTGAATTCGTCGATGTGATTACTCGTGTCGCGTTTCCCCTTCTACACGTTAGGGCGTAAAAGTTTACTTAAGCGACTAATCGATATTTAACATGTCGTAGTCATATTTTAATATTTACTAGGACGATTCGTAAGTGTTATAGCGCGTACGTGTACATGTAGCGCGGTAGGCCAGTCGAGAGACCAAGCCCAAAGAGCGTGGAGGGAATTAAATCTTGCTCGTTGCGTGTCCACCTTAATAATTAGCAGCACAAGTGCCAACGTTGCTCCGCGAAATCAATAATTTCGGGCAGGAAGCCAGTACCATATCGTTTCCGCGATTAGCGGAATGCTCCAGTCGTTACCACATCCCGGACGAGCCACTTTCCGTTTCGTTTTCAACCGAGCCGTCCTTTTTATCGAACCACAACAAACAAAAGCAGGTCTTTTCTCTGTTATTTTCAAGATTCAAGCAATCGGAAACGTTCGGCAGGCTGTGGCAACTGTCGGTGATATGATCAGAACAATCAGCAAAAGTGTCGCGCGTAAATGTCACTTTCAATGTCGAAAATTCGTAGGTAATGTCGCATCGCGTCAACGGTGTAACCGATGTCTTTTTTTTCCAAGATTCTCGCACTCGAACCAATCGTTTTTCTTTTTCTTTGCGTGAGAAAGGATAAGAAAGACACTGGTTTTACACCGCGACTCGTTTTTTCCCGTCTCGCCGCAATACTTCCAGCAACTGGTCTCGAACGTCCGCGATTTTTTCGCTTAGAGTTCCTTCAACGTCCGTTCCGAGGAAAAAAACGTTTCAACGTTGAGTTTAGATGGTATTTTCGAATCTAATTTCCGCGTTGCGTGACTCGTCCAGAGACGCGGGCATACTTTCAAAGCAACGCAAACTTTTTTCACATATCACTCGTATAATTTCTCATCAACTGATGGAGTTTCGTAAAAAGCGGGCCGGACGGAGTTTCCCCGACTTTTGGAAACTGAATAAAAGTGCCCGTTACGTTGGACGAGGTCCGTGAAAACTTTATTCTACGTACGTTTTTAGCCCCGGATACAGCGCGGTGAAATGTACGAAATTTGCTTAAAACTGCTGTTGAGACAATATTGTCGAGAAATCGTATTTTCTTGTATCAAAAACAGTCAAGAAGCTTTAAAGAATCGTGACGAAATGTACTTTTTTTAAGGTTTCTAACGTTGCAACGGATAATTTTTCGCTAACCGATTCGATGTGGAAAAAATGACAGCGCACTGAGAACGATCAACTACAATAATATAAGTCGGGTATTGTTTCGTTGAAGTAACTGAAATATTCAGCTGAAACAACCAAAACTTGAGTCGAAGGAAGTGAAACTTCAATTGAAATGACGGAAAACCTTCCGTTGTTTTAACAACAAGTTTTAGTTTCTTTCCACGAAAACGGAACTTTTCTTTTATATCAACGGAACAAAATTAGTTATTGAAGAAAAGAAACTAAATTTTTTTCGTTAGAGTGACTACAAGTTTTTCTCAGTGCGGTGTATTGAGAGTTTCAGAATTCCGTCAAAAATGGCTGCCACGTGCATTATTTTTGCACATATTATATACTGAATAATTCATAAGTTTTTTTATATATTTTGACTATTTCCGAACTCGGCTTCGATGAACGAAACGGAATATTTTATTTATTTTCACTCATTGTATTTTAATCGTAGCGTGTTCTTATGGAAAATGCAATATTTTTGAACCATCCTGCGACAATAGCGCCGCCAACGGATAATGAAATTCTCAATAATAAAAGACGGTAGAAGACAAAAGATGCTTCCGCGTATTAAGTAGGCGATCATTTGCAAGATAAAATAAACTCGGAACGGCGTGATCTAGTCGACTTCTAGAGTTGTAACGAAAGTTATCGAGGCACGAATAAGGGGCAGCGGCTCGTTTAATGCTGGAAATGCGGCGAGACCATGAAAACCGCCTCTGTACGTATTGTATGTTGGAGTTTTAGGGATCACCGGACGCGCTAGCATGCCGCCATTAATGCGGAATGGTAGCGGTTGGTTCGCGGCGAGCGCAAAAGTCGTGGATATGAGCGTGTATGCGTGAAAGTTTATGTGAATAGCAAATGTGTATATAGAAAAACCCTGTACATAAGCATAGATTTATGTATGAATCCGATATATCCTGATAGGTAAACCTACCTGCCATACCGAAAACAAACGACTAGCTAAATAGCATTTTCTAGATCTATCATTTATGTACACGTAACAACCGCTCTATCCTTCCGAAAGCAAATCTTAGATTTATACCGATCTAGGTTACACTTAACGTTAACAATTAAATGATACTACACTATCATCTACATTGTAACAAATTGTATTATATTTTATATATATATATAAATATGTAAATGTTTTTCTAATTGTTATCGTTTTTTTTCATTCGCGAAACCTCGCCCTTATTCTCACCATCATAAAACCAAATTTCCCGTTTTTTTCTTCCACAACGAGTCCGAGTTTTCACCTGGATTTCGAGTATAATTTAAGCAGCAACTTGTTTTTACTGGATACTAAAGTCAAGAAATTTTGGTTGCGTAAGTACTGCGACTTTCGAGACAATGCAGAAATTTTGCGAAACTGATAATTATCAACGAAGCCTCGGTTCTTCCAGGCGAAGGAAGGGATTACGTCAGATCCTTCCGAGAGAGGATGCAATCTCACTTTTGCAGTAACGAGGAGGGACGATGGCATCTAAATCTTGGAACAGTGTGCTGCGAAGATGATGGGACAAGGTGCATTTATTGCGAATAGAATTAGGGTGGCAAGCAGCGTTACAATTAAATTAACGAGTTTCTGTGCGATTTTCTCATGACTGCTTTGCTGCATGTCGCGTTATCTGCATGAGATCCGAAATGAGATCTCGCTGATTATAATAATAACGTTGCATATCTGTCATTAAACTGCCAAACATTTAGTTTTCAAATCTTCCCGTTTTGGGTTCATTCCCGAATGAATTGAAAAAATACTTTTTTTCAACAGAGAAAAATTCATGCTGAAACAGGATCTGTTAAAATTTTGTTGATTCCCGGCCAATTCTAATACAAAAAATGGTTTCTGAACGTTTTTTTGCAATAAAAAGTGATAAGATATTGCCATGTACGTGAAAAATTTAAATGTCAAACAAAGAAGCTCTGATGAATATTTTATCACTCGTCGCTAAGTGATGAATAGTGCAACGCCAAAATTAATCAAAACGAAATGAAATTGATGTGACGATATTGAAATATTCGTGAAATCAATCAGATTGCAACGTTTGATTGAATGAAAATCGAAAACAATGAAAAACATTTCCAGGGCATTCTCCTCCTCGTCGATTCTATTTTTCCCGTCCGAAATAGAGCAAATCACTTTGCAGATTGCTTGTCTGACTGTGGATCATTGAGAGTGAGTCACTCCGATGAAAGATATTGCGAAAGATCTACCCAATTTGATAGGAAAACTAGCGCGAGTAGTAAAAGTTGTATTTAAAGCATTTCTGGTAAAGCGATTCAAACTAAACTTGCCTTAATCAAAAAAGGAACTTCCATTTTCACGTTATTTTCAGCGGAAATCGTTCCAATCACTTGACGATTCTTCTTATCTGTTTAAAAGCAGAGTCGAAACGATTACGTTTGTATTACCGGTGATATTTAGTCAACTCAGCTGTTGCTGGCAGCTCTGCTTTACCCTAGTGCTAGATTACATTGCAGATTTAGCAACCCATCCAAGTTGCAATCCATTAATGAGCAAGTTTCCGCAAAGTTTCCGAACTTTGCGCCAGTGCCTAATTGCAACTACCTTATCAAACTTTGACGTTTCTCGAAATAATATCAGAACTGGGATTTGCCACGTACAGTACCTGTGGCACCGGACAACCTGACCTTTCTAGCTAACCCCATTAGTTTGTGTTGTAAATCATGTCCTCAGAAATTATCACACTTTTTAACGAAGATGGAGAATAGTCTATAAATTTTGTAAGAGAATACCCCATGATAATTAATTTTGCTATAGAATTTCATTCATCAGTTTCCAAGAGTTCTTCGTGTTCAAGTTCTATTTCTATATACAATGAAAATGTAAGACGATCGGTTTTTGTAATTAAAATTGAATACCCAACGTTTACCGAAGCAAATTACAGGGAAAACTTCAATCGTTGCATATTTATCGCCGAGCAAAGAATAAATACTGCTCGCCATTCATTCGCGTTCACCATAAATTACTCGTCCTAATTCACAGCGCTTCTAAATTGGTTCGTTTAACGTTGAAATCTTGTTCAATTGATAGACGGAAACTTAAATATATTTATAGATGTTTTGATCAAAATAACTTCAAGTTTAAGTCGGCGAGTTGCAACGTTTCTCCCGACGACCAATTACAAACATCTTTCCGTAAGTGCGTCGTAAAAATAAATGGAAAAAGTCGGAAAATTGTGTATGAAAATCATTTTATGAACCAAGTATAAAAAAGAATTATGAAGCTGGGTACGTAATAAAATAAAAATCCCGAGATTCTGCCCATTGCTACAAATCACGCCGACTTTAAAAACTTGCCTTTTCCCGAACAAATATCGAAAAGTAAAGGCTTTTGTTTCGAAGCGTCCTTTTCGGTGATATTTCAACGATTCCATTTCGTTAGACGGGACAGAAAGTTTTTGCTCGTTGCGACACCGGTGTCGCACTTTTTTATGCTACGCCTTACATTTTCATGCGAGAATAAAGCAATCGCGATACTTGGGCGCAGGACAGCGATAAATATCTGCCGGCCAAACAGCAGCTACGCCTTCCAATGAGAATGCGATTGTATTTTGGTCTCGACTTTACCCCGAGCCGTTGATTGAAATTTATGTCCGGTGAGACTTCCATGCCAATTCCATATAGATTAAATATAAACACGGATAGTTTAACCCGGAGTAACTGTTTTATTTTTCCCCGAGTCACGAAGTTAATTTTGTTTCTATAAAGCATCGAATTTTCATGCTGATCCGAAGAGGAAATACAAATATAAATGAGAAAAAAAATCGAATTGATGCGAAAATAGGCTAACAAATCCAATTGCGATACGTAGTTTTTTCGTTAAATTTAACGTCCTTGCAATAGCGAGCACTCAAACTTCCGCTTCCGTGTCGACATTCGTGAACGCGAATGTAACGGCTTACCCTGCACGTCGAATCTGAGTAGAGACCATTGTTTTTTTTCCTCTTCGTGTTGCCGGGATACACGACATACCGCTCGCGAATATTACTGATATAGTACAAGGATATCCTGCTGCCCTCGCGGAACACAGAGGGTAATGTTATCGCTGCGAGTCCTTGAGCTTCGTCGCACATGAATAGAGCACATGGATAACGTAAGGCAACTTTGACAGCTTTCGACGAAAAATTGCTAGAGCATTCCAGGCTCTCGGCAGATAATACTTAACAAAAAATGTTACAATGCGAGCGCTTGTAAAATAAAATGTCACATTTTTCCGCTCGCGCTGTTTCGCGTATTTGCTCAATAATTGCGAGTACAAATCAATGAAAAGGTATTCAAATTAATAAATGAAACATGCTGGAGCATTTCAGGCTCTCGGGAGATAATACTGTACAAAAAATGTAAATAAAAGAATGCACTTTTCATCTCTCGTTGTTATTTTTTCAATTGTTGCAAATATCGAACGATAAAGAGTAATTCGAATATATAAATAGAACGATGTTTTCAGTTGGATGTAAAATTGCACGTCATTGATTGCGGGGCAGCTCTTTTTGCTGGGAGCTTTCGATAGAATTTGCTGTGATGGCCACGAGTCATATATCACGACGGCGAAACGGTGCTAATAGTCAATTGAAAATAACTGGGTAATGAATGGACTGGAAGTGGCTAGATCTCCTTGATCCGTTATGAATTAGAGTACAAAACTGAAAGAAGGCAAGAGTTAAACGTAACTTGAAACTAGACTGGAAATGAAGCAATTCCCTCAAGTTTTCCGTGAATGATAAATTGTTGAAATAATTGTTAAAAGTGCTTTAACCTGAAATGCAATTAATTATCGGGGCCAATTCGACAATTAAAATTACGTAGCATTTTCAGTAAGGGATTCAAAGCCCATTATAATAATCGTTTGGAATAATGCATCGCTGGTACATCGTGATATAAAATGAACAAATTAGAAGGCGACAGGTTCGGCGAAAGCTTTCCAAATCAAGCGCGTATTATCGACGCCAAATAATTTGTTACGGCTCGTACTAGTCTGGCAATTCTACATCGTGGTCATAACGATCCCAGATGCGAAGCCTGCATTCCCCTCTTTCCATTGCGCCAATGTACAATGACGAACGACTTGGACACGGCCAGTTATTTAGCGAATTCGGAAAATTACACGATCGGCATGTAAATTAGCGCGCACTTTCGGCGGACATTCAATTAAATCTCTCATTAATCCGAAATCAAAGCCTCTTCCGCTCGCATTAGCGCGGGAAACTTTCGATCCCGTCGTGTTTGCGGAAAAGTTCGAAGCTCGCATTGTTGGCCTCGTTCGTCATAATTCCAGGGGTTCATAAATTACACCTCCCTCGATAATCTTGTATTATTCGATACGCGTTTATCACGGCTAATGCATTTAATAATCAATGCATTTCCCGCTATTGCGATTGATAATAAATTATACAATACCGCAGCGTCGTTTGATTTCTTCGAGCGATGCACAAGAACGAATTTATCGATTCTCAATGGAAATTTCTCAAACTGCGTAATACCGTTTGTTGGGGAGAACTTGGCTCGGGGCTTCGCCGAGCCTCTTTATCAGGATAATGCAATTGAAAAGTTGCTAACTGTAAACGTTAGGTCGTTGGAAAGTACACGTTAGTCATCAATTCCGCGGACCTTAAACGATTCATTGCGTCGTCTCGATGCGGAGAAACGAATTTCAAAACGCAATGATCGATCGTTCGGTACACATCTCGTAAATCCAAATGCCAGTGTTGAATATCGCATTTGTTTACGACGCAGTATATCACCGAGTCAAATCTCGATGAAGATTTACCCACAACGGACCCATTTTCCGTGAAACACCGGCTTTTAGATACCTCTGAACCGGTTTTCGAGAGACGCAACACTAAATTTCGCATGAATCGCTTTGTCAAACGACCGTTTGATAATTCAACGTTCCTCAATTCTTCGATTCGGGATCTATAATCGGATCTACGCTTAAGCGGATTGTCCCTAGTGCGAATTAAATGTCGAGTGACAAAGTTTAGTTGTGTTTTTCAAGCCCGGAAGAATCAATAAACAGCCACGCTTTGTATTTGGATTGCAGCGAATGCTCTGATTTTAAGTGTATCCGTGAATGCAATAAAAGTTGAATAGAACAAGCTCGTTTATCATAAACCACGCCAACAACAAAGTGTCACTTGAACGGATTTCCTGCGTTTCGTACGAATAGTACAAAGTTCTCCGATAGTCTATCATTTCTACTACATAAATTAAAACTCGTACGTGAAGGGTGCGTCACGGACTTTTGTTTTAGTCGATGCCTCAACGATAATACACATGACTGGCCTCTCCAAAATGATTTATTCCTGTCCCTCTCGCAATTATTATTAACTACGAAGAGACTCTCGTCAAACAAAGCGCCGCCTCGAGAATTTCCGTACAATTTTTAGAAACGTTTAGCCGGCTGTGACTCGCAACAGGTTCGATTTTTTTTGTTGCGAAGGCGAAAAAGTGACAGCGCGTGGGCAGACGCAGCAAACTGCTGAAATAGTACGGCTTGATATAGGCTGCCTCGAAAAAGTGGCGGGAACGTTTTTGACTTATGTCGCGAATAGTACGAGGGAAATTTAAATCGCGTGTCGCGCGGAGGTTCCAACAAGCGCGCGACGTTGTTCCACGCATTTAGAATAGCTCGCGGAAAGGAGTTGGACACTCTCTTGAATTTATTAGCACCGGACACACTCAGCCGCGTCCCGTCACTGTAAATTAACGGCAAACAGAGAAACGAAATGACCTCACCCGGCGACCGCTCGCGTTGTTTGCGAGGCTGCCTATTTGGCTATGAATTAAAACATAAATTTCAATCAACTGGGTGGAGGCATTTATGTACCCCAGCGTCCATACGGCCACGTCGTTATGTATACAGGCTGAGCATAGCTGCAGGCGTCAATGGAAATCGACGAATTCGCAATTACGCGCGCGTTCGATCCGATTAAAGCAAATGGTGACTTTTGGAACTGCAGAGTAACGCCGTGTATGACCATGCGAAGGGTCGACGCGTCGACCGACAATTATGGGAAGTAAAACAATCGGCCCTTCTTCTGTCGTTTGGACCATGCTTTTATAAGCGCTGCGAAATCCAATCAAGAGAGAGAAAACACATTTTACGGCAACATTTTTCTATACGAATCGTCGCCCCGATAAATCCACGAGTTTATACTTTTATAAAAGCTTCGTTCGGCCAATTTGAAGTTACTCCGAGGCTCAACAATAGGTGATTTGTGGTACGAACAAACATTTTTATAGCGAAGGTTGCCACTTTATTCCGCGAACGACGCGGCTTTGAGTGGCCCGTGGCGTCATAAACGATTTTTGTCATGTTGGGGTACAAAAGCCCGGGTAAATGCCGGAGCATCTGTCAATTTTTATGGCGTCAAACGATGAGCGCTTTTGTTGAGAATATCGAGTGAAGGAGAGTGTTTTTCTAAGCTCGTCTCGAGGCTGGCGAATAAAGCAGATGCCGAGCGGTCAATAAAGTCCACTTTTTGCGCGATTGGCGTATCGACGATTCGAACCGGCTAATGCTCGTCTGCAGTTTACATAGATTCGAGTCTTGGGTATGCATGTTTCACGTATACAAAGACGTTCGTGTGGCCGCCGGTGACTGAAATGCGCGACGATCCTACTGCTCGAGGAGATAAACGATGCTACGGGTCAATGTAAGCAGATACTTCTTCCGGTCGAGCGCAGTGCATATATAAACTCGCTCGCTCTCGTCAAGTCATACTCTACACTCGAACGCTTTTATATATACTTCCCAAAACGAATAACTCCGAGGATCGTATAGTTTCTAGCTTATCTCGCAAGTTTTATCTTTTTTTTACCCGTAGCTTTTAATTACACAAATTTTACTTTAAGGGGAATCCGACCGAGTTTCCAAAATGACCTTTCATTTTGACGCAACTGTGATTGAAGTCATTAAAAATGAATTAAAATGTAAGGAATTCTTCAGCACTTTTCCGTACCGTTTCAATCGCTTTAAAGAGGAGTTTTTGTGGTCCGAACGCAATCAGATTTCATCGTTGAAAAGTGGCGCAGAAATCGGTAAAATCAGCAACGGAATTATTTACGAAATCTTTTTTTAGCGCTGTTTGGCTTACATCAACTGGGCTGTACATCAATTACCATTAACAGCGTTAATTCCGCATTCTGGTCGGGTGTATCTATATATTTCTTTGACCCTCTTTTTGGCTATTTTGTCAGTGTCATCCCAGAATGTAATGTTTAATCCCTACGTACTGCAGATCGATTGGCTCCTGGGGAATTCGTTGTGACCGCACTGACCGACGCTGTCTTTCGCCTTTAAGCTCACTCCTGCCACTTAATAAATACTGCAAATTAACCGAGTTTATCGGGAATTTTTTTTCCATTGAGGTTTTCCGCATTTTCCCACAACTATACTATTTATTCCGAGCACCTCTTTTTGCTACGTGTTTTTTGTTCCGTGGGAACTCGATTTATTTTAAAACAGTTGAATGATCAATTGAAATAATACAGAGATAAAAAATTTCGTGCGTCGTTGCAACGATTAATTGGAGCGCAATTTACGGTTCTGCATGTTTTTTTTCCGTTACGAAAATAGAACTTTTTCAATTAAAATGGTGAACTTGTTTATTGGATAATACATGGCGAAATAATCGAGTATGATCGAGTTACAAGTATTTTGTGTTACGAGAAGTGTAATGTAATACTGCAGGAAGTACACCCTTTGCTACATTTTGACATTATTTGTCAAAACTCCCCAACAGTGTATTGTGATTTATGAGGTTCCCCGTTGATTCATGGGATATCGCGTTTTTCCTTTACCCAGGGTGATGTATTACGCGTAAAAGAGTATGGAACATTCAAATATTAAGAAAGACATATTTATTTTTCAATGTACTTCCGATAATCTATCATTTCAAGGGATTGCGAATTAAATTATTCGTCGTAGAATTAACATTAAATTTGCAGTGCGTTCGTTTCCAATTTCGAGGTACCGGCAAAGCACGAATTCCCGCGAGTAACATGTTCCCAGAGAATGTACGTGACAGGTAAATAGTGTCGCAAAAAATCTTATTATATTTCTGACGAAGATGAAGCTTCGCAGCTATAAGAGGATACTTTGAAAAATAATCCTGCCTCTCGATGAGAAATATCTCTCGATGTATTTTCCGATCTCAAATATTATTACTTTTTGGGTTAGGTATTTTTACATTCCAATGGCATTTATTGATTCCTTAATTAACTCATTCCACATAAAGAATGTGCAATTAAATTAAGTCATCATGTACATAAATGATAACGATTCATCCGAAAATATAAAGCAAATATAAAATTCGAGTTACCGTTCATATCACAAAGTGATAATTACATTGTAGAGCGCCGCTTTTAATTATTCCACCTGTAAATAGTTTCGCTGGCTTTGATCAATCACATACCGTGGTTATTGCATTAAATATCGGATGGATGATTTTAATTAAAATTGAGGACAAATTATCAGCCGTTTGTAGTGTAAAATGGAAATATTTTTCAAACCATTCCGGATGGTTGAAGCCGATAACAACGTTTTTAATCTGTTATTCTGCATTTCGCCTCGTTTTTACTGTACCTAATAACTTTCAGCAAAATTAGCAACAATGTAAATTTCATTGAACGATAAAGTGAGTATTTTACAATTAAAACCATGCAATTTCGGTGAACGTTATACGATATTTAGTGTCTGGAGTCAATTTTATTTTACTCGGAAAAAGCGAAATCCAAAGGGAAGCTCCTTCCGCGGATTATCATGTCACCAAAGTGGAGCATTCAAGAAACTCTAGACAGCTTTGGAATCGTCTATTAATCACTAACCACGATGCATTTGAAAGGAGCAACTAGTTTACAAGTTGGTATGCGAATCGTATGCTGGTTAAGATCTTCAAGGACAGTCTGTAATTCTAAGGTGTTCCATGTAAACAGCTACTAACAAACTATTCAACGTCAGCGGTATATTAATGCATTTCTAAAGCACTTTCTCGGTACAGTTTTCCCGTAAAGGATCCATGGAAAAAGAATTCTTTTGATGAAATGCTGGAAGCCCGGATTGTTTTGAAATGCATATTTATGATAATTCCGTCGACGACACATGTTAATGCGGGATTATTATATTAATAACAATGCTAATTTATGTAATCATCTCATATCTTTTTGCATATTGGCCATTCATAATTCTGCTTTCCGTAAAAATCCTTCACGGATAAAAGAGCATTTTCGTTACTTTACTCAACAAGAAAATTGCAGCTTTGTTAAAAAAGAACACGCGGCAACAATGGTACGATAAGAAAGTAACGTAATGCGCATACTTCGAAATACGAGCACGAACGTGAATAACAAAACAAGCTACTGGATAATGAGTTAAGTAGACTTATTTTAAACAATTTTCACCATCGTTCGCATAGTTTCCACACGCCCCAGGCCCTTTCCGTTTATGTTGGAAACAAACTGCCAGCGAACCGAGGGACGAAGCGGAGAGTGGAAAATGGAAAAACTTTTGCATAAATTCATTCGCGAGTACATTTGGACTCGCTCATTTGCACGCAACTATGAGAAAAGAAGGAACGGCGAATTCGAGTCAACGCTACGCGAGTCGCCGATTTCTTCGTGATCATTTTTTACAATCACCGGAATGTCGGGCCGAGGTGTATGAAATTATAAAAAATGTGCCACGGGATCTATTCGGAATGGGATATTCTTCACGGTTATCACATCCTTTCGCGGGTTCATTCATCACGCCAAAACTAACGGTCGTATTAACCAGCTTTTTTTCTTATTTCCGCGTTTCGTATAAACCTCATTCATCGGATGTATGAACACATTTCGCAAAGAGGTTCGGATTATAGCGACGAGCTCTTGGAAATCCTTCCCTCGCGTGTGTTACGTACCGACGTCCTTGCTAAATAAGATAGATGCGATGTGCGCGAATACACGATAGAAGCATCAAGACCCTCGTGCTCGATGGATGACGAGCCGAGTTAGCGGAGGGTTGCACTCCAACTCTTTTCTATTAAAACTGGCGATGCTAACGAGAGTGCGAGTCGAGTGAGTGTGAAAACGCAGGTCTCGCTCCTGTATGGATTAAATACCGGGGCTGGCTGGCATAAAAGGAGCCTGAAAAGGGAAATAACGTCGAAAACGAATACCGGGGCAAAGAAAGTGAAACGTGGGGTTATTTCCAGATTCATCATTTTTTCCTGCATGAGCACTAGCGAAATTAAGGACGCAGGAAAAATCGTGGAAGATTCAACTTTCACCCATCGCGAGTATTTTCTTTAAGGAACTTTTTCGTTTATTCTTTTTTCTTTCAAGCGTTCTCTTTTTCCGGAAAGAGTAGAATGAAGCCGCGATAAAACGCAGCGTACGTGTAATATACCGTGGGAGGCGCGGAAAACAGGGTCGAAGTTAAATTAAATCCAGGGTATACGTGACAAAATGTGAGGAATTTGCATTTTTCATCAAGCGCCCAAGAAATTATGACTAATGAAGTTGAGTGCGTAATTCATAAAAACGTGAAACGTAATGAATATTTCAGCGCGACGTGATCTAAATTTTTTTTCGTAGTTTATAATCCATCCAGTGTCAGTTGGAAATTAATATACTTTGCGTTCTTACGAATGAAAAATAAGCGAATGTGCCATCAATTCCGAATAACCCGTTTCCCGAAAAAAGGGCTTTTCCACGTGATTAATAGGAATAATTCATCGATCCGAATTCGGAGAACGGTGATTGCCGGCGACAAAAAGACGGTTAGGGATATCCTTTTATCTCATTCGGAAGCTCAAAAAGTGAACTTCGCGAGTCTTCTTTAACAGATAAGCGGATATATAAGTCTCTTCCGATGCCAGTTGCATACCAAAGATAAGGTCAGGGCATTAATATTCTGGAACGACGCGTCTACCGTCCGATAACGAACCGAACCGTTTGTATTCTCGAATTGTCAGTTAGGTTAGCCTCAACGTCAGCTCTAGGGTAACTGCAGGCGAATTGGCAAGAAGTACGTGACTATTAATCCTTTTAGCTAAAGGTGAGACGACACGAGGTCCTCGGAGTGCATAAATTCACCGGATCGTACCTTAATTATTTCAATGAATCGCGTTCTTTGTCACTCCCGACGACCTATTTCTTCCTGCTCGATTTTTCATTTATATTTCCCGAGTGAACGCGTTCGTTTTCAAGGCACGATAATGAAACGAAATAGGCATTTCCGTCCCGAGGAGAAAAAGTTCCGTTTCCTCAACTGAAACGTGGTATTTTGACGTGTTTCCAAATTCCAGTCGAGTCTGGCGCCCAATCGTATTACGAGAGATTTTAAGAAAGATAGTTCCGATCTAGGGTTATAACTTCGTTGTCCACAAGCGATTTCATGGATTCAAGACCGCCGTCTTGGCATCCCTTCGACGCACGCAAAGTACTTGCCGGGGGCAATGGCGCGCGGCCGACGCAGTTAGAGCATGGCTGGAAATTCTCTCGCGCGAGCAGGAATCGACAGCGACGAGAAAAAAAGGGTCGTAGGGGAACAAAAAGAAGGCAAACAGCAGCGGGCGGAACAGCAGAGAGAGAGAAAGCTCCAGGCTGACTGCATTACAAGTGCTTTCGCTAAAAAGGTGCGCCGAGTTTACCGCGTTGAGAGCCAAATCACGAGAAACCCGAAGTACCTGGGCCGCTTCGGAAAGTGCAATGCCTGATATTTCAGCATTGTGGAAATTCATCTTTAATCGACCGTGCTTTTATTCTCCCAAACGTCTAATATGTAGGTCGCTGTTTTCACCGCACTAAAAAGTCATTCACTTCAATCGACTCTTCGACGTTGATATTTACCGATCGTATTAGAACTGAACAGCTCTTTTTTCAAGGGATATCCTAGACTTTTCCCGTCATCCAGAATCTTTTCTTTCCGAGAAGGAGTTTAATCGAACGGGAAATAAAATTCTAATGTCGGAGACAATTGTTTGATTCTCGTCTACAAGGACGTGGAAACTGGAGGAAGGAACGTTCCTCTGGTATTTTCTTCTGGAACGGACGTCGAACCCTTTTAAAGCACTTTCCTGTTCATTGCCGAGGGAATGCAATATCGCGGATTATGAGAACAAATAAAATTTTTATCCCCTCAAAATTGACCGAAATGTAATTACTTGAATGAAACCGTGTTCTTCCCCCTTTAATATCTCGTATTTCACTTTGGAATTAACGACATTCTAAAACGTTTGTTCAAAGACCATGAAATCTCGGTAGTTCCAAAAATAAGCAAGACCTACGAGCATTTCTGGGGACTTTAAGGTTCCAGGATGAACATTTACTTACCGGGGACGTTACCAAAATCTGTTAGCATAATTTCTAGCGTGTAACGGGAAATTCGTTGGAAAGAATTTTCGGGAAAGCAAATAATTCGAATCGACATTTTATCTGAAGAAAAGGATATATTCTGCAAGAGCATGTTGGATAAATTTTCGCGAACGTAGAAAAAACCTGAGTTATAGTAAGTTAGATAAGAAATAATAATGGGAAAAAGCGATATGGGCGCATGTGACAGCCGCGTGCTTCGGGCTCGTAAGTCGCATTGGAGCGCGCATTTAATTCCTCCATTTGCAGAAACGACGTATCGCGGTATAGTTGGTCGCTCATCGATAAATTAAGGCATAAGTACGCGATAGTGTTTAGTCAATGCTGCTTGTACAACAGTTTCAGAGTCAGCCCAATACACCTTAAAAGTCTCCATTTGAACCATCTTTAAATCCGATTTACCCATGACGCAATTCAATTAAACGTGAAGGCAAAGGTCCCAATTATGGCTTTCAACGTTGTGTCAAATATAATCTCAGTTTTCTTCGATTTACATCGTAAAAATCACAGTTAAGATTAATCAAAAGTGTTTTCATGATAATTGAAACATCAGTAAATACCGTGATGCACGTCAACCGAATTAAAAATAAGTAACAATTGGTTTCTATTGTGGCCATGCTAGAAAACACATTTAAAAATAAATAAATAGTAATGTTTTTCATGAAAAAAATGGATTGGATTAATTTCCGATCTTTTATGGTCGGATATTATCTTTTTTTTACGGCCTAGCCTTAACGATATGCGAATAAATTGCAGTAAGTAATTACATATTCATATGCCCATAAAAGGGACAACAATGATCTCTGGGTGTCCATAAAAGGTTCATCGACACATATTACGATTAACGTAATATTTGAAAAACAATTAGAAATATAACGTCAATAAAGACAATTAATTTTTTTATATAATTAGGACATTTAGCTTACTAAAAAAAGATGAGCTTTGATAGCAATAACGTTAAAATTATATATTATACTTTCTCGCAATTTTTCTCCGTGCATTATATCTTTGCATTGAATGGGCTTGTTAGAAGGAGTTCTAGACAAGTTCGTAAGTTATGTATCGTTTGTTATCGTAAATAATTAAACATCTTAAATTATGAGTTGAATATCGACAAGCATAAGACGTCCAGTTTAGGTACCGTAAGTGTACGTCGAGCAATTCGCGCTTAACGGTTAATTGAATGCCGTGCTGGTTTATCGATTTTATCAATACGGCGAATTTACAGTAATTGCCGTTTATGCAAAATGATATATCATAATCTCCCTAGTTGACAGTTCAAACGCGGAGATGAGATAGAAAACTTATGACGCCGAATTCCATAGAATTTATTTCTTGATAATAAACTATAATTGCGAAGGCATTTGATGCATTTTTTTCCTTGCCAAGCAACTTTCCCTCCTCTTCAATTTAAGACAATTTTAATGAAAAAGTATGAAGCGACAATTGAAAAAATTCTAAAGTAACTCTCCTAAAGTTCCGCTTAAAATGCAAACTCGCAAAGTCTTCTTAACAAACGCGATCGAGGGCATTGTAATTATTCTTTTCTTGTCCTATTTTTTTCCATGAAAATTTCATCTTGTTCCCGAGATAAAGTCTGATTGTTTGGTTTTCATTTCTCGCGAGTTCCTCGGAAATTTTATCCGTCATCAATAACAATGGCGTTCCTTCTCGAGATCCCTCGTAATATTGTTCAAAAACTTTTTTCCTTAATAATGGAAAACGGCATTTCACGGATGTCACGAATAAAAACAATTGTAAACCATGGAACCAGGTCTTCCGAAAGTTTTGCCCGGGAAGATGGTTTCACTAGCTTATGATAACAACGTCGTTCCGGCAAATTGGAAAATTAATAATGGAACGTACGGGATCGGCAGAATAATACTGTCGTTTCCATACGAATATCGACTCGGTTGCCAAATTTGGATAATTCTTTTATACGTGTTGCTGACGATAAGCGCGCGTGGTGGTGGAAACTTTGACCCACACCCGGAAAGCACGAGTGCGCGCGGGCCGAAGAGCCGTTTGTTTTCCGCAATCTGCGGGACGGTAAATTTCGTAACGCTCTTGGCGTGCAGGGCTTTGGATGGGAACGGCTCTTGGCTGAATGCGAGAGGCCAAAGAAGAACGGTTGGAGGAGTTAGGAGCTTCCTAGCTATTCGAGTTGGGTTAGACGGCCCCGGTCTGTCGGAAGAACCCTCCCGGGGAATCGGCTGATCTTCCTTGGATGGCTCCCTATGTGCTTTCTGATGTAGTGCGATCTCCCCGGCGAAATGTAGGATCTCGATTACATTACGTTATGCCGCAAACGTGCATCCGGTATTTCCTTAGACTCAAACGTACGAGCCACTCCTTCCACCTCTTACCCGGAATCGACTCAATTTCAACTGATGTTTCATAGGCATTTCATTTTTCTCCTGCGTGCTCGACATAATTATGACCCACTCCTCATTTCTCATGCAGGCTATGCGATCGCGAAAACTATCTCTCGCTATTGCGATTGTCTTCCTACGTTTCCTCTTCTTGCACTTTACTATATTTTCATGTAAATTGGAGACTCGAAAAATACGATTCTCATGAATTCTGGGTAAAAGGTCCATCATTTTATTATATATTTCATTATTGTTGAAGTGAATCTTGAATTCAATGAAAAATTTAATGACGTGAGATGAGAAGCCTCTTCGAACGCCATTTGCACATCTGGATTATTTCTCGTTTTATGCATAAATTATTTCTGGTTCATCGTTTCGTTATGCTGACTCGTCTGGAAACGAAATCTTTCACTGCGATAAAATTCAAGTGAGATTACAAAACACTTTTTCCAAGGAAAATGCAAATTTCTTTTCGTAAAATGTTACGAGTTGATAAAATATTTGGATTTTACGATAAGTTCTTTGATAAAAAAGAAATCCGAGCGAGTGATAATGCTTGCACTATTTTATTATGTAAATGGGCGCATACTTTTTTGATTTAAAACAGAAAAATACTATTTGTCGTTCACATATTTTATGTATACGGAAATATACGACAAAATTGTACTTCGCGAAGCAATTTCAAGTCTCTATAGGTATTTGAATAAAAGAAAAATCCCGTTGGCTTCTTCATGTACGACATCAAATAATTTAATGTGCAGTAAGTACAGAGAACTTCTTGCATTATAAAATGCAAGAAACGCGATCGATTCGCCGAGTAATGTCAATCCGTTTTCCATATCCTTTTTCCACGGCTGCGAAAAATGTTTACCGTCAAAGACAAACAAAACTGCTTAATTATTTGCATTCAATTACAAGACTCGACTTTCCGTAAAAAATAATTTAAAAATCTCTCCAAGTGCTGCAGAATCTGAGATGTACGTCACTTCAAAGCATGCATTTTTCACGACAAAATACTATTCTCCAAAGACAATATTTCGCAATGTTCAAAATTCTACATAAATGTTTAAAACCTTTCAACTGCAGCTTCCGGAACGGGCAATACAGGGAACGTTTCTTCAGGCAACGATTTTTTCCCATTTTTATAAATGCAGGAAACGTGTACCGTTCTCGGCGTTGATGTTTCGCCGTGAATAAACTCAGGTTTCGAAAGATTCGAGTGACCGCGAATGCGAGATAACTTGAAACACATTTGTACGAACGAAGAAACAAGTAATGAGCTGTTATCGAAATTTGCTAACAATGGGTTCCTCAAAGCAAGCTTATAAATCTCGCCTTTGACCCAAGACTTAGCACGTCTTGCCAGTTGAGACTTGCGACGTTGGTTGTTAAGTCCAATGGCATGCAACGCGCGCATTAGGATGCTACAGTGCGCAGAGCTCTGTGACACTTTACTATTAATCGTCCATGTCCACGTCATGGCACGGCTCATGCATATATACAGATCCTTAAACTTTTGTCGTCAACAGCTAACGACAAAAGAGTCGGATAACATATCTCTCACAATGTAGATTTCAGGAAGATCAATGCGAGATTTATTACGCGATTTCATTTATGATTAATTTTCGTCCAAGTACGAACATTTCACGAATGCACCACCGTTATAAGATAGAGCTTGGAATGTTATCGAGGAAAACTGCCATTCTTCACGCCAGAGAGATTATCGAGCTTTTTCATCTTGTGAAGTTTGGCTTGTTTCAAGTATCCAATTATTCAAGGGGCAAAATTCTTGACAATTAAGGTAAAAGTACTCATTTTGGAACAAGAACAAGTGTTGTAATTTGAGAGAAAATGAGAGTTCTTTTAAATCTCAAAGTAAATAATGATCGTTTCTGTGGGAAAAATAATTTTTTCGTTGAAGTCGCTGACTAAGAAACATTTCTTAAAGAAAATGAACGAGTTATTCGCGAGTTTATTCAGTGTATATTCTGAAAAGTTGGCATTCATTGTAGTAAAAGTCATGAAAAATAGTCGTAGATATTGTTGTAGAAATTATTCGTTCAAAGTGCCAAAATCAAGAAAAAGAAAAAATATTCACGAAATTACGTGAATGGACCAGCCTCATCTTGGTTGAACATTCCGAAAACAACGGTTTTCGCCAAGTGAAAATTGATGCAGATATCACATTGACCTTATTCCATTTACAGTTTTCCATTTTTCGAGTTTTTGTCCATCGAAATGTAAAATTGGGACATTGAAATTCTGAGACCAAGACACCGAAGTTTTCCTGTTCCGACTCCGTTATTTCGCTGAATTCGTCGTTCAAAGAACATCAATGGATACACTTGTTGATGATTTTTATTTCCAAAATGTAATTTGGTACAATAACCTTAAACTTGATAACACGAGTATCGAAAATTCGACAAATTTCCTTGTTTTATACGAGATTTTCCTTCGAGAAAGCAGAGCTGAAGTACGGGGTAGATGATTGCGTGAATTTTCGAGACTAACGCAGACCCTTGAAATCGTTCCATCGTCAGCATTTTTCGACACACTTTGATCGGACTTGGAATAGGAACTTTGATGTAATATTGCAGTTTGGTGCGCTCATTCCGAGCAACGAGTGAAAGAGGGAAAAAAATAAACCCCCGAACCGAAGATTTTCTTTCAACCGCGAACGGGAACTCTTTGGAAAAAGAGGACGCATTGAAATTTCTCGTCTTCCGCGAAAGTTCCAAACGATTCGCGACTGCCGCCCCGGGAAAACACGATTGTGAGGCGCTGTCTGCAATTTTTTTTCCACTGACTAGGCCCGACGTCGCGGAGATTTCTTCGACACAAAATATTCATATTCTTTGAGAGAGAGATATTTGTGTTTTTCATGAAAATGTAGGTTGGCGACGGCTTTCCAAGGAAATCGGAAAAGACGAAGATGAGACGGCTTTGACAATGGACCAAGTTAAATGCCCTACTTTTCATTCCAGCTCGGTGAAAATTCACCGTCGTTTTATAAAGTAGAAAATATTGAGGTTTATTTACTTTTTCGAGATTTGGAAAAATTTACGACGATCACGAGTAGCACTTTTTATTAACTTCTTATACCTATATTGTGTAAAAAACGACGATGAGTTAAACACGATGAAACTGGACCAGCAATAAGTAGGAAGTGTAAAAAAACAAGGCAAAAACCAAGGGAACGTTAAGCTCCTTGTTTCTCGGCCTTGCCTTCCGCTTGAGCTCAAGCTTGCAAACGAGGGAATATAAATTTTGTGTTTTCCTGCGCTCGCGCAGCGGAGAGTTCCGGAGCGCGTTCGGATCGCTGACTTTTCATGCTGCCTTGTTATGAACAGATTCATTTTCACGGATGGACAGTGCTTCGCGTAACGGAAGGCTTACACGCGGAACTAAAAGTTTCTCCGTACATCTGTTGTTTTTCCAAAGCAAATAATTCAAAATAAAAACGTAACTTTACATCGTTACGTGAAAATTAAACATGTAAAGTTCCCTTTCCCAAATCGTGCCGTTCAGTTGATTTAGAGAAATGCCAAGACTAGTTTCGGTTAGTTTCGCATCGACAAATTTGATAAATCTGATGAAAGCGAGTCGCTTGATCTCGAAGAAATTACCGAGTTCTTCAACTTGTCAAAACTAGTAGCACCGCAGTCAAGTTTCCAATTAGGCAACATTTCATCCGTATAATATTCCACTTCACGGTGGCGAAGACGCTCTGAAAATACGGGCCTTTTCATATAAAATGCGTAGGATCTCACGAAGGGGTGGTTTTTACGAAGCTTTAAGAAGAAACCAATAAGGAGCCTGAACTCTTCATTAAAACTCTACAAAGATCGTCCAGGCGAGACCTCAGTTTCTCTCTATCTCTTTTATGCTCGTCGCCTGATTCCCCTGCTGCTACCCTTATCTATTTATCTGTCTCGTTCCCTCCACAGCGACGAATCGAAAGGAAACTCGGGAACCCCAGTCGAAAGAGAACTGAGGATATTAAAAGTTATTCCAACGACGAATAAAATATCAAAAGTTTCAAGTTTCCTGGCCTGCTGAAGACTCTCCATTATCCTTGCACGTAATAGAAGACATTGCTTTTATAAGGAATGCTTCATAAGCCTTAAATAAATCGCCCTGAGATTATTGTTCCTTTATGCACCTTCGTGGCTCTTTGAAAAGAGATTAATCTGAAAAAGAGATTTTCCATGGCCAACTCTCCTCGAATCTCGTATCGCATTGTGTTACGTGATTGCAGATACGAATGAGTTTATTTCCGGCATGGAAAACTAATTGACGAACTCGATTTGTTTAAATAATGTACGATTGGTTCGCGAGTAGTCAGCGTTAACGGCGGCATTTGTAACTCATTTGCATAACAGTTACAAATGGACTACGAGTTTGAATTGCGGCTATTATCTTGATCTATTCGAGCGTTGTTTCCCAAATTTATATTTGTGTACGTAAATAAAATTACGACGAAAAGAAGCATGTAAATTTTTAATACTTCTTTATAGAAAAAGAGCTTAAACTCTTTTCTCCGAGGAGCAGCGGATATTGTAATTTCTTCCAACCCTTCGAGAATAAGATAACTTTGGTGTAAAGCGTTTTCGGCGCAGAGCGTGAATTCAATTGTCAATACTAATTGTATTATGTTACCATAAAATTTTCATTTATATGTAAAACGAGCGCCGGGCGAGGTCCGTTTTGCAAGAATTTAAAAAGTTCCCGAGCGCTCGGTGAAATACGGAAATCTCGTTACTCCGAGCCGCGGTTCTTAGGTGTAAACGGAAGCAGAAGCGTAGCGGTTGACAAAGTCAAAAGTTCCAGTGAGAGACGTCGATTAAAAAAAAATCACTTCTCCAAGTTCGAATTTATCTAACCGCCTCGACTATCCACTCTTATTTGGTCGCGGGGTCGACGGAGGCGTCGCGGCGTGCGGGCGTGGCTTTGAATATTATGCATAATTTTGCATCTTTATCGTACTTTATTCTCAGTTGCCGCGAGCCTCTCGCGAAAGGAAGACATTTCTCGGATCCGCATGGGAATTGTCACTTTGTCGACGCTTTCGAGATTGAGCAGTTAACTCGGTTAGCTCGGTAAAAATATTACCTGCGCACGGTGAACAATTTATGTGATGCTTCTGTAGCGAAATACCACCTCGTACCTCATTCTTTTCCTGCTATCACAGCCGATCTTCGAGGGGCGTTCATTATTCCGCGATGTTTTGTCGTTTCAGATTCTCATTTTAATCAGGAAATAAGAAAATTCCCTCCTCCACCTTTCGCCTTGATGAAAAAAAATCCTTTCTCAGCGAATAAACTTTTAACTGCGAAAACAGAACTCTACTTCTTCGGGTCTTATCAGCTTTCATGGAAATGGTGAAATAATCATTTATTCATTTCATTTTTGCACCAAGATTTTTTCCCTTCTTCCGAAGAAACATCGTAACTTTCAACAGGCAAATATTTTTACCCGGCTTTTTTCGGTAGGAAATATTTTTCAAAGTTGAGCTCGCAACGGCAGTTAAAGTTCTGTTTAACAAAAGGTCGAATAAACAAGCGCCGGTGTGAAATACAGAAAAATAAAGGACGCCTCTATCTTTTGGAAGCTCGCCGTGCATTTCCTTTGTGAATCTCCGTGTTCTAATATTGGTTTAGCGCGAAACTTTGTAGTTGCCATCTTGCTTTTGCGCATTTTCACGTCAGACCTATTTTTTCGCCCTTCGTTGAAAAGTTTCAAATGACTTCGATACGCGTCTTCGCGCTGTAATCTTCCTTGGTATGAACGTCGAAACTCGCGATGCAGAGTTGCACTTTCACGTCACATTATTCCGGGGCGAGTGACATTGTCACTGCACACAGCGTTTGCATTAAATCGGATATGTAGTTTCCATTTGCCGGGTGAATCGTTTATGTCGCTATGAATACGCAACAGTGCGCCGAATATGTTTGTAAGGGACGCGTGTGCATTACATTTTCACGAGAACATACACGAATACACGGATTTGTCTCACACACGTTGTATAGTATGATTTCAATTTATCATATTCGCAAGATAAACATCGAATTCATGCGATGTCTAATTAGTAAAATTAAAATGTTCCCCATCCCCGGAAAGATATCGCTTCGAAAATTTGCAAAGGGAAAACGGAAGCGGAAGCAGACTTATTAAAATGTCGTTTCATGCATCGAAATACACCGGAATCGTGAGTCTCAAATTTTGTATGTAGATCCCATAGAAAACAATTAAATAAACGTGGAGCCCGAAGCGCGTGTAATTCAATTTATACAAACAGTAAATATAATTTAATACAGCAAGTTACAAAATGCTTGACAACTCACGTTGAGCTAATATAATGTTTAAACTTTCAAAGATAGGAGAAATATGATCGATCCGAGAAAATCCAAACAGAGCGAAAAAGAAATTTCAATCGGGATCAAGGCAAAATTGCATTTCGATCGTGAAATTGGCATTCGCGGAAGCTTGACATTCTTTTGCTTCGTTGTTCTTTTCTTCTCCACCTCGCTGGGAGTCGTAAATCCTCTAGGTCTCCCTAGGATTGAGACTAGACAGATTTGCGGCATGCCAGGCCGATGTGGAATATAGTACGCGTTGGGCAAGGCACGATCAAAGTCTGCGGCGGATCAGACGGATCTGTTACCCCGTCTTTCTTTTCAATTTTCGACGGAAGCACTTTCATAGTTTCGTACTCTTCGGAGAAACTCGCAAACCAGACCGGGGAAACGCCATTTTTATCGAATAAAGGTGCAGACTGAGGGAAAATTCGGGTGATTCAGTAACTAAGACTCGAATTCTAGTTTCCCCGGGGGAGAAACTTCGCGATATCCTCTTCTTTTTAGGTTTCAAATTACTTTATACTATTCTGCATTTTGCGACTGTATTCCTGCGATGAATATAAAAATCCATTGACGCAACGTGGATTGAAAGAGAACGATTAATAATAATAAATGCAAACGATTTGGAATCACGTGAATTTTCCGACATCGTGATTCACAATGAATACCCAATGTTCATTTTGATCGGGAAACGTAAAAAGGGCTTTTTACAGTCATTGATTCAGCGTAACCAACAGACACAGTCGAACTCGCTTCGAAAGCAATAAATCGCATATTATTCTCTCGTGCTGAAAGCATTCGGTGAATTGGAAACCGGATTGTTAACGCCATTTGGGGCAGTGGAAAGAAAATATGCATACTTGTAACGAGAATTACTTTTTTTTTTAAGTACCGCCATAATCCTCCAAGCATGGTAAGAAACTTTTACTTTCCCGTGAAAATTCATGCCACTTTCAGCGAGTTTATTCCCGCAAAAAAGTACGTTTGATAAATGAATTCGGAGACGTTAGTCAAGTCCCAAGTTTCTTCAGTCACTGCTCAGTTAAACAATAAAGCCGGTTAAGTTTAACTCCGGCAAAGTTTCTTAATCCGCAAATCGCTAGTTAATATACAAGCATGGAAACTGGATGACGCATGTTTAAGGAAGACAACTCGAAGCGGAAACTTTGTGCGGCAATTCTTGCTAATCGAACGTGAGAAACGGAACTTGAATTCGCAGTTTATGGCGTGATTTCTTGCGGGGTTTGGCAAACGATATGGCTGTGTTAATTATTGACGCGATAACGAAGTTGTTCAAGTATTTATAAACGACAAAATTACGCGATACCGAGTCTTACGGATCGGTTACGTGACTTGATCGAAGAAAAGTGCGACGTAATTAACGGTGGCTCTTAATTTTACCGTCAAACACGAGTTTATCTGGGAGAATATATTTTCCGATTCGCGAAGCTGGGTGAGAAATGCACGGAACGCGACTCATCGCCCTGGTTCTTTTTTCGTAATTTTTTGTTATTAGAACTTTTTCTTGTGATTTACGAATTTCAAAGGCATCAACTCCACCTGAGGAAGATTTTATGTATCCAGCATGTAATACCTTAAATGGTTTATTACCAGCGCCGAAATTTTAATAAGCTCATGCAAACGAGTCAGTTATGCAAATGCAGGAAAATTTTTCTTGTGTAGGGAAGTAATAGCGCTCAAGCAATGTGCGCTTGCATTTTTTCACGGCTTTTAACGACGTTCTTCACGCGGGGGATTTGTTCCCCTGAATAATTGACTACTTTTAGCTTCCAACTAATAATCTAGTTTGTCGAAATTAATGTTCGAGAGTAATTTACTTCTCCAAAAAAACCGGAAAATCCGACGCGAGAGAAAAAAGTTTTCCCGCGCTTGTAACGGGGTGAAAATGCAGGCCAAAAATAATAATGGAAATTACTCTTTTCGGAGTTCGTTGAAATTCGCGGAATTAATTTAGTTATAACAAAGGAATTCGTTGCTTTACATGTATTAAAAAAATATGCAGTAGAGACTGATAATCCGGGGCTCGATGGTGAAGCGGTAAATTTTTGATAACGAAATTAATTTACTGACAGCTCGAATGATAACGAGAAATAAATTAATGAAGGAAGAAAAGTCGGATCTCGCGGCAATAACGTTGTTAAAAAATTCTTTTTCATTTCAGCAATGTAAATGGAAATATGCGGTGTGTCCGGATAAAATGACCACGAAATGGAGAACGTAGTGCAAATTGCGTTCTTCTTGCTCCGTCTTCTTCGGATTAGGAATAGGAAGGTTAAAGCAGCAGATGGAAAGCTTAATTTGCCGGTGATAGTAAAATCCTTGGATTCAATGCATATTTATAAAGTACATTAATGTGCGCTGAAGAATATTCATGAAAATCTTGCAGAGCACGCCTACTGGTGAATCGTCTCGGCTGCTTTCAAAAAGCGGAAATAAAGGAAGCTGCACACAGACTGCGGGACACCTTATGTTCAATATCACTTACATTTGCTTCATCCGTGACGACCTTTTACATTAAAATATTCGCTTCCTAAGGAAATCACATTTTATGCATTTTATTGAGAGTATAAAAGGTGAAATAAAGTCTGCGATCTTGTTATTGCCACCGCAATCGCTTTTTTCATTTCGTACGTACACTCCCCCGAATGAATCTTTGCATAATTTTCAGCACTATTTTCAGCTCGAGATGTGTGATTAAAGACGATTCTAGCAGAGAGAAAAATGGCGCTTTCGTAAACTTTTGCGGGCGCCCTAACGACGCGATTAACTTGCTTTCTTACTTTTTTTCCGCGCTTCTCTTTTCCCGCTCCCGACTATCCCGTAACACAGTTTTTGCCGGCTTTTCTGCGGGCACGCTGAAGCAAACGAAGAATAAAGGTGAGGCCTTCTGGTTTAGCTCGTCGAGCTTTTAATAGCGAGGCGCGTGGGACCACCGTGGAACTTACCTTTCTTCGTTATTTCCTGCTGACAAATTATCTCTTAAGCACCCAAGTAGTTTTCTGCCCCGTAAAACAAGAAACAACATACCAAGTTTCAACGAGTTTGCACTCCTGGCATGTAACGCGCGTCGCGCGCTCTATGGTCCTTTCACGAATATTGCACCTCCGTTTCTTACTTTTCAAATGTTTCAAGCGTGACTGCGCTGAATCATGAGCGAAGAGCAGTTTTGCTGTCTGTCTTGCACGTTTTCTAGTATACAACTCTACATTTTTTCTCGGGAATATCGATCAAAACAGTCCACTGTAAAAATGTTCATGATATGTTTAAAAAAAGGATGAAAATTAAGGGTATTTAATACTCTAGCTACTATTGCTTTTGTTATCTGGTGGAATATTAATTGTAGGGGAGAATCAGGCCAAAATATCGCAATAATTCGCATGAATTTATGATTAGAAACTCAAAATTACGTACGAAGGTGCATCGTACAATTATCTTTACAAACAAGATAATGTCTGCTCCGCTTTATATCCGTGTTTCTAGACTTTCTTATAAGGGCGATGTTCCTGCCATCAAATTGACAAGTTATCGCGGCGTATGTATAATTAACTCGCTGGATCCATCCGGTTAGTTAACAGACAGCTCATATTGTCCCCATTAAACTTGTCGGATACATTTTAAGAACGCTGACAGAATAATATGTCTTCGGGGCAAATATTTAATCTCAAGAAGATAGGATTCTCGGGCCGAGCCAGAGCATCCTTATCAAAAATGGATTACCCAAAATGGTTCCGTTATTCACGAATATCATTTACTAATAAATTTCAAACCGAGACATTTTTACTTTTTGTAGTTTAAAATTTATAGTTTTATCGAACTTTCTCACTGGTTTTAGTATTTTTTATTTCATTGCTTCGAAAATAAAGCTGTCGCTCTTGATTCCGTTTAATAAATAAAATTATTGATTTCACGTCCGATTCTTATTACAATTCTTATGACATGAAAAGAATCGTTTGAACTTTGCAAAAATCAACTCTATTACAAACCAATTTTCTCTTTTCTGGATCGTTTTAACATTCAAAAACGCGGTGAAAAAGCGGCATAATTACGTTGATGAAATTCTCATGAAAAAAGTGAACGGTAAACTTTTGCACTTAAAATTTGAAAGCAATTAAGGCGATATAAACTATGTGCGGGAAACTGGATTCAATGAGGGAAAGTATAATTTCGTCCTTGTCGAAGGAACGAGGATGACAGATACCATAGACAAGTTTAACAATTTCCAAATTCAATTAATTATGAAACAATGAAAAGAGCCAACTTGGAGAATAATCAACGTCGATTATAATTAATTTCGTGAGAAATAAAAAAATCACGCAGTCGTTATTCCAGGATAAATAATGAAACGAGTCGTAAAAATTAATTGGAATCGTATGATTTATACGCGATGAACGGAACAATACGTTTTTTCAGATGAAGAAAACGTCGACAGCGGATACGTTTCCTAAAGACGAGTACGTAAAACATAATGCGTGCGTACGTTCATTACTCATCTTTTATGAGAATCTTCCTCGTCGTTTTGCCTGACCCTGCATTCCCTGCCATTAACATATAATATTACCGTACTATCTTCTGATACCTAGAAAGGATTTTCCTGATAACGTACCGTGAACATCATTCACACCGTTGCAACGTGAGAAGGTGTCCCCTTCACCATCATTATTCTTAAATTTACATCGCAATGTCTCACATTCTACAGTACCAATTTTGTTGTATTAATCAAACACCGACATTTTTACTTCTGTAATCAAGATTTCAACTCCTGTTATCGCTTTTCATCCTCTTTTGCCTGCAAATCTTCATCATTTTAATTCAAACTTGTTCCCTTTTTTTCCGAAATTCGTGAGCCTGCTCACTTCTTCCCACTATCTTATCTAATGTTCTTAAAAAACACTGAATTGTCTCGCAGCCAACTTCGGACGCGCCGAAATTTCTGTTCTGTGTCATGTTTCTCACAGAGATTTCAACGTCATAACGCGAACGTAGAATATTCCAGATACCTTCTTCATGGTTACGGTCGAGGATAAGGGTTAGCCGAAACCAATGTGGTCCAAAAGCAATTTATATCACGAGCAGCATGGTACTACAAGGCCTCTCAATCTTTGGGCACACCGTGCCGGATGACAAATCGTCCTGGCTAGTAATGCACGCTTCCGCACGAACTTGCAGAGGCACGCAGACGAAAGGTGGCCCATAGTAAAATGATCCCATTAATTAACAACAATCTCCGCCATCGCGTTTATTGCTTGCTTTCGCGTTCACAAAAATCGATCAATGCCGTCGTTTGTAAACGTCAAGAGATTGTTGACTAAAGATTCTATTTGTGCATCGCTCTTCGCGTCACTCGAGATTGAGTTGCAGATCTTCAATTTCTCCTAAACTAAACAACTTGAACTTGGGTCAGTGCAAGTTTAATTATTATAGAATGGTGACGAAGAGTCCAGTCTTGAGTACACGCTGTTGAGAAGTTCGACACGGGTAAATTTGGGTGTAACACGAACTCGGGGAACATGGCGAAACTTATTATAGAAGAGAGAGTGCAGAGGACAGTAACATCAAGAACTATAGGGTTGATAAGTTGGTATACACTACCAAAACAGTACGCTAGTTTTGTACAACGTCGATGGCATCCGAAGTTGCAGTAAATTACTCGCTAGAGTAAACAAGCAATTTACAATTAAAGAATTTCTCGAATCATTAACGCGATGAATATCAATTTTGTTTTTGTTGTTGCTGGAATTCATTATAAATTCATCACGCAGGATACATAATTACTGTACACGAATGAGTTTTTGATGATTATACGAACGATTCAATTCAAGCACCGCCTGTTAAGTTGAGGGTGCATAAAAACTGAACTCCAGGTAATTAATTAATTTAAAAAAGTAATGTAATTAGCTTTTAATAGCCATGATCGACCCTAACAATGCCATCTCAGATGGAAGACATTAATATTCATCATCAAGAGATAACGGATAAACAAATTCATTATTTTTTACATCAATCACTTCTCTGATATCATTATCACAAAATCTAGGAATCACTCGATTTATAGTAATTATCTGTAGGCAGGTAAAAACAAATGAATTATAATGGTATCGGTATCTTTTGTTGCAATGTTTTTTCTCTGATTAATAAATTTCGGATGAGGAAAAATCTTGGTATCGGAATAATTTTGTCGAATTTTGCATTTCTTTCGAATCGCTATTTCCACGGTAGCAAGTAACAGCGTGTTAAGAGATAACAAAATGGACCTTCCGAATGAGATTTAATAACGACGTGACATATGTGAAAAGACGAGGAGAATACCAGTGAAATACCTAGTAAGTGGACTGCGTCGATAAAATTAATGCCGTTATCAAATGTAATGTAATTAAAATGTAAATGGCAGCATGAATCACGCCGTCGACTCTAATATCAGATAGCCTAGAGCTATAACGTTCGTGTTATCGTCATGTATGTTGCGCCGTGAAACGTAGCAGTTATCATACTGACTATGTGACGTTTATCAGTGTCATCAGTTATACGACTCAGACAAGAATTAATATCTTATAAAGAAAAAGTACATTTTCCACTTCTGCATCTCCCATTTCTCACGGTAAATTGAAACATCATTTTTATTCAACCGTATTTCTTACACCGCGAAATTTAATTAATTGCGAGAACTAATTAGGTCTGTCTTATCAGAACTCCCTTTTTTCAACGATAAATTGTTGGGTTTACAATCAATTCGCGTTGGAATATGGCAGTAATGTACCCGAACCTCCGAATCGCGAATGTTTATACAGTTAAAAAACGTAAAATGTTGGAAGCGCGAAAACCTAATGTCAATATTTCACGCTGAGTAATACGTCAAAGTCGGAAATATATGCAATCCGAGTTATTTTTTAGGATGAGAGACAATTCGTTAATACGAACATCTCTTCTTGAAATAATGCCAATAAACGTTACGGAATGGAAAAATCATATCATAAGTTTTACCTTCGTCTCACGCTAACGAAGTGACAGTGAATGCCGTGTTCGCTTGCACGGCGCGATCAAATATCACGATTTTATATATTTCCTTCCATTTCCGTCTGATAATGAGGAAAGCTGGTTTCGCGGACGTGCATTTTTCAATGCGGAATAGTATGATTGATCGGTGAAAAAGAACTCGTGGATACTTTTAAATAAAGAGCAAAAGATATTTCTACTGATACCGGTGTTACGGGTAATTCAAGATCTTGCAAATGCAGGCTATCATGTTCAATTCGCTACAAAGTCTTAGCGTAATTAAAGGTACGCGAGTTGCGAAAATTGAGGGCGCGAACCACGTGATCACCGGAAATGCATGGTTAGCCGGCGAATATAATGGATGCTCAACGGTTACGCGAACGACGCAGGCGAAGATTGATGATTTTGGAAATTATTGCCACACTGGCCCAGACCCATTGATCAGCCTGCCGCGCCAATTTCACTCCTCGCCTTTGAGAATAATTAACGTGTGAACAAGATTTAACGCTATTTCCGTAACACAAATGCATATAATCTTGATTTCGCACAAAACGAACTAGAGCAAAAAACAAGACGCCCCTCGCTTCATTGTCTTCGTTAGATAATGAATTCGTTTAATTAAACTCACTTCGCTTTAATTAAAATTTAAAATATAATTAGGAAAGATTCAATGGGCGTAATTTTTGTCGAGAAAACATTTGCCGGAGGAAGAAATGTGGATTTACTCTGAATGCAAGATTATAAAGTACATTAATATGTTTCGCAAAGTATAGTGAACCACGCGTGACATTTTTAGAATCATAAAAATTGTGAGTATCACGTCCCCTTGACGCTACTATGTTTATTGTACAGCACACGCATGAGTGGCTTTCCATGCATGGTACACCCTGAATGCTTGGGGTGGTTACACGGTGTGACGACAACTTTGGTCGATAGGTTTTTTTTTTTTATTAAAACGAAACCCTCGCACCGTAAAATCTGTCATGTAAGCGTCGAAAATTTTACGCGGTACTTTTGGAAAAACCAAAAGCTCGATAAAGCCGTCGAAGCAAAAAATTCGCACCGCGAACCTTTGAAATTCATAAAATTGCGAAACTCGTAAGCGGTGAATTTAATTAATGGACTTAATTATCCCAGGAAAAAAAAGGTGTTCGCGATAAAAATGCTCGTGACCACGTATCGCGTATGGTTTATAACACTTTTAGATCTGAGTTCATTTCACACCCTGCGAAAGCAAGAATACGCGGGGGATCGTAGCGGTGCATATGCGATGAACGTGGCCACGCAAGCGAGTACGCACGAAAGCGTATGTGTGAGTATTTCATGATAATAGAGCGGAGTGAATCACGCTTCTGTAACCTCGCCACGATGCGTCTGCTCGAGACAGGATTTTGCTTTCGACGAGTCCACGCATAATGATCCTTGACAAGAAATTTCCATAGAGGAGGAGAAAACTTTCGAGCAATTTCGGGCCCCGAGTTTAACTCGAAAAAGGGGGGAGGGGGAGGGGCTTTACCTTGAACCACCTCAATTATTTCATAAACTATGAGAAAACGAAATTTTTATCTCCATACATAAGTTTATGTCACGAATAAAAAAATAGAGACACAAGTCTGAAGTTGCACCTAAAAACGTTTAAATGCAAAAACAGGACGATTTCATAGCGTTGCCGTTTCGTCGGAATAAAAGAGCGGACACGTTGTTTTCCTGAGCAAAAATTTGCTTCGGAATGAGAGAGAATCGTAAAATATGAAAATTTTGAGTGGATCGGGAAGCGAGCTCGTCGTATTTCATTTTGTTGGCATAATAAACAAACATGTGATGTGCCGAGTTTGATGAAATGGAGCCGAGATAATAAATAATGCAATATTCGTAGAGATTATTTCAAACGCTTCCCCATTTTTACTTCTAAGGTATCAATTACGTAGCCTAACGTTTCTCGATGGTGTGATTACTTTTGCATATGTTTTCTGCAAGGTCGTGACATTCCCTTGGTATAATATGTAATTTTCCGCGCTGTTAAGAGGGTCGGTGCAAGCAGGTACTTCCAGAATATCATTAATTCATTATCGTTTACGATAACTGGACTCAAATTACAATAGAAACCATGAGAATCTTATTCTCTCTCGTCTCACTTCTCCATTGTGAAAGAATATTTACTACTGATGCGATCAAATGGGAAAAAAACTCGTTTATCTACGCGATTGTTATAATTTGACGGCTAACATTCGTCATTGATTTTCTATCTCCGTCTTTAATTACAAATTTAATTTTCATAGCGATCATTACTGGTATCCAGTTGTAATCACCAGTTTAGTAAAAGTCGGCAGCTAATCTTCATATCTGTTTATATATAAAATTATTCGTAATATTTTCGAAGTAATGGACCGTTAACTGCAGATCTTTAACTACAATGAAAGGAAAAGTTAATAATTTATTGCAATTATGGAAGCGTCGATTAATTAACTGGTTTATTGATGTTTATTAAAACACCTAATCTGTTTCCAAAGAGATAATGCCTATGCGCATTTGTGAGCCATTGATTAGTTTCAGACGATATACGCCGGGCTCGATTCCATTGAGAAACGTTAATGAAATTACTACACTGTCTAATAAATTGCTTTATAGATTTCAATTTTCGAATCGGGGTTTCGATATTTTACGTGATCGGAAATGATACTTTTCTTTTTCACCGCGTACTAGTTTTGGAATGATTTTTTTCAAATCTCATACACAAGAACAAAAGTGGTGTAAAATTCAGAATTTCTTCCCAAGTACGATAAGTTTCAGAAGAATTGTGTAAAGAGTTCTTCTTCGAACTCCGCACGTTCATGAAAAATAATTATCTTGCAGTTCAATTGAGGTCAATTGATTTATGACTGAACAAAATTATGAATTAATTTATGAGGTTGAGGGTCCAGCAAAAGTAAATTATACTGTACACAGACAACGGCAACTGTTTTTGATGTCAGCCGAAATCATCAACGTGAAGTTATTGTCCAGATTTTAATTGAATAGATGTATGTTTTCTTTCTTATCAAATAGGTACTTGAAAATAATTTATTCCCTGCGACATGCAACGCCCAAATGTTGACGAAAACGAGAGAAGTCCGTCCTTAGTGACCGGTAAATACCTAATCTCGAATTACGAAGCCATTAGGATGTCAGAAAGTTGTGTGTTTGCGCACGACAAAATGTCTCCAGCAGCTACGTATTTCGGAGACAGAGTTGCACATCAGAATCCAGGAATTACAGTTTACTGGCTAGTTCGTTTAACTCATCATGTCCCTAAGTCAACACGTTAACCGTCAGTTAAGAAGCTTCAGTGCTTTCCCCGGATTTGCAAAAATTAAAATCAACTGATCCCAGGCTACAGCAACATTACGATACTGAGTTTATGTGGTTCATCTTCAATGCAAGAGTATATGCCAGCATCATTTATCAAACAATATCTTCTTCACGAAAAAATACTCGTAACTAAAAATGGAAAATTACAGCAATTTTAGCACAGCACAATTCGCAACAACTCGACCGTGGCGCCTAAAAAATATTCATTCGCAAAGAAGATACATGCATTTGTTCAAAAAATTTTTGACCAACTTACTGAATAAATGCATGCATTTTTTGTGTGAATACATATTTTTCCAAATCACTACCGTAAAGTTGTCGCAAATTGTCCGGTGAACAATAAAAATGGCCGAGCATGCAAATCAGCTGAGAAATAAAAATGTTACACTGGAAAAAAACTCTAAAAATGTGAAATTTTTCGTTACGAGCATTTTTGTATAAATTCTTCACTCGCGTATTTTTTTTTCGTGAAAAAGAAGATATTGTTCAATAAATCACGCTGGCATATCAACCAAAATAAATTATGTTGCATTATAAATATGTTTTCCGATCCACTCTTGCATTTGGCGACCGGACGAATCCAAGCCGGAATCGAAAATAAAACGATACATCGAACGGTTGTTTTCTCACGGAATAAATGCCAATGAATATAACGTTAAATCCCTCCCCAGCTAAAATGACGGAATTGCCTTTTTCGTTAGAAACTGCGATGTCTCGTACAATGGAATTTATCGTAGAATTTATTCATGGTTGTCGAGGAGAAAGAACGTGCCACGCCAATAATGAAGAAAGAGAGAGGAAAAAAAACTGTCATCGGGTAGTACGCAGGAAGATATTACTCAAAAACTCACGTAGAATCGTCGAGCAGGGTCGCGGTACCGGTAACGTCGCTGACCCCTCTTACCTTGGTCGACAAGCTCGTTCATTCTTCCGCGTTGCGCGATCATCATCCGTTATTATAAAATATCCACGACGCCGCTCGCGATGAAGGCGAAGAAAGAGAGAACGATTCGAGGCGGAGCCGATCGAACAGAGCTGGAAGATTTCAGCCACGGCATCTTTCCTAACTTGTACATAAATCGAGTCGCCTGACTCTATATAGGAGTAATTTGCAATCATGCTAACCTGTACTAGCGAGCCTTGAGAGTCACAAATTAAAATTATCTGAACATGTTTCACCTTCCATTATAGATAATGATAATTGATACTAAAGAAAATTCAAATAAAACAAAGTCTGTGTGAATTTCATTTCATCGTGTAATGTCTCGAGAAACTGCGCTACGTCGAACCCTTTTTTAATCTGATTATAAAAAAGTACAATTAAAAAAACGCTATTCATTTTCAAGGTTCAAAAAGATATGTTGTTTGGCCAATCACAGTCGCGTCAAAATGAAATGGTGTTTCTGAAACTCAGTCGGTCAAACAAGCCATCGTCAGAACTTAATTTACTCGACAAGTTTGAGCATTGAATGGCATTATGCAGTACTCGATATTCTTCCTTATTCAATGCAGCAGCGATCTTGAGCGTTCGATATCATCGTATTATAAGTATGTACCAACTTTCTAAGCCCAGTTTCGACCTCATTTGCCACGGAACGTGAGGGGCTAGTTAAACGAGTAAAACAACTTATACTCGCCACAAACGACACCCTCATCTTGGATGAATATAAAATTACGAGATCAAAAGTTTCAGTATTCCACGTTGCTCCTGAAATTTCATCGGCGCGTTGGAATCATAAAATTATTACATAATTTTCTCATCGATGCGATAACAAGTCGATTGCCGGGGATAGGGTAATTTTTATTCTCGCGCGTTCCCCGCACTTTCGACCGAAAGCGAGTATCGAGAAAATTTTTTATACTCTCGCCGATAAAATAAATTGGTATTATTGACAGCTCGGAATCACGTAGCGGATAAGTTTCACTCGAATATCTGAAACCGTGGTATTCTAAAACGGAATATGTATATTCCGACGTCAAATTCATTGTAAAATATCGCAGCGTGTCAATCTCCATTTTCATTTTTCGTTCTCATAATTCTCCTCTCGAGCGATTGATCCGGGCATCGTTGATATGCAGTTCGGTATCTTGCTATACATTGAATTCAGTCTGGGTATAGATCAAATTACAAAGTGACGCGCTGTCTGCGTGAAAATGAGCAAGTCCCTGCCGGAATTAGGGCTGTATTTTTCTTCATCACCGTCATCTTGATTTTCATCTCGTAAAAATGGAAATATGGTCTTAGTTTCATTCAATGCACTTAAATATGAAAAAATACCGAACGTTTTCATCCCAGAGATCTTTGGCGGACTCGTTAACATTTTACTCACGGAAAAAAATTCTTGGCTAGTTCGAAATACCCTAACTTTTTTTCATTTTTTATCTTCAGGAAATTTTAATTTACTATTGTTTTGCAAGAGTTTCTCCTACCCCTTTTCCCCTCCCCCCCTTAAATCGCAAGAGAAGAAGAAATTAAAAACTAAATATTTTGAAAAACTTTAGCTTTTCTGCTAAAAATTGGAGCTGATACTATAAAAACTTTTAGCCGGGTGCGCGTAAATTAAACAATAAAATTTCCCTCGAAGGAGATATAGTTGCTTGCAATTCTCGTAAGGTGTAACTTTTTTCACTTTTTTGTTAAGACTATAATCAAACAATGAATTATCAACTCAATCAAGATCTTCCTAAAGCATTCTGGACCCAGAAAAGTACTTTTCCGAATGACGTTTATCATGTTCACTACGGCCAAGAAAGATGAGAAGCCAATAGTTTTTAATTCTGTTCATTCCAAGCAATTTATCACGTACGAGAATAAAGATTCTCGTCATCGCAAGTTTAGTTGGTACGAGAATGGAAGCAGCGCATTCTTAGCAATGTAGGTACTTTTGCGAAACTACCTCTATACGGAATAGCACAAAAGGGGAGAAGAGATGCTGGAAAAGAAGGTCATGGAGTGAGAAAAGACTCAACAAGGGTGGTTTGAACGACGCGTTGGCATCAGGCCGAAGATAGCTCGGTAGGAAGCAAGGCAGCGAATATGTCACCTGAATACCACTGTAATGTTCACAAAATGCCGGAAATATAAGCAAGCGTGCGCCTGCGACACTACCGAGAACTGTCGTTTACATAAATAGTCCGCGCTCGCAGGGATTCCGCACGTATTCAACGGCTGTGCACGCAGGTACGCAGCGTACATGTTTCAATATTTGACGTCACAGTTTCGCAGCATTTGCCTACCAAATGCAACTCGCTGCATGGAGCGTTCGGTAAAGCTGTCAGCTTGTGTGACGAATGTTAATACTGCTAATAATAACGGTAACACTTGGATGTTGACTGGGTTACCATTTTTCTAGTCGCGTTTTCAGCAATACAAATGAGCTGAATATAAATTGCTGTTTTCGCGATGTTTCGTGCATAATGCTGGAAAGCAACGAAAAATATATGAAAACATGGACGAATTTCCACGGAAAAGATTCGGAAAGTCCGATTCCACGCTGGGGTTTCGAAGCTAACAAATTTCTCTAGCGAAAAATAACAAAAGCGGATGTTTTGTTATACTAAAGTGGGCTTTTAGAAATGTTCCAGTCGGGAAAATCACGTCTAATAAAATTTGTAAACTTCTTACGACAAACATTCAAACTTTTGTTTCAATGTACTTAACTTTTCGTAGCAGCTGCAACAGTTTCAAAGATGTTAGAAGACTAATATGACATGCACTACTAAAACTAGCGAAAACATTAGAAAGTTTACGCTCCTGAAGCCAGTAATAATTCGCCGGGAAATTAAATTTTAATATACCAAAGCTGCCTTTTAACCAGAGTTGCATAATTTTAACGGGCGCTGTTTTGTTTTTAAGCAACTTTTCATAAATTTATCAAGAACTCGGTGCTCAGACCACAGAAGTTACATGACTTCAGCAAAAATTACATTTTGTACCTCTTTTGTTTTATTACTCTGAACCTTGATTTTTCCTCATTAAAAATTCTCATGATTTAGAGAAAAACAAACTTATGAGTTTTTCAAATTTCATCCCCCCTTAAAACCACGACATTCGAAATGTAGTAAAATTAATTCTTGATGAAAGTTTTATCAAAATCTTCGGAACATTAAAATTCTTGTCGTAATAATGACTCGATGTGTAGCACTAATTGGAACACTGATAAAATTAACGTGCAAGCAAAACATTAGCGATCTGTGTAAAGTCAAACATAAAGACATATCCTGCAATGAATCACGCATTACAGACTTCATTTGAATGTTTCATTCAAACGTCCCACGCTTCATTAAGTTCCCCTATGTACGTCCCACGAAATGATTACTGCGAATACACACAACATTTCCTTCCATTCCCAATCTCTAAACCCAAGAAATACTCCATCCATTCAAAAGCCAGTAAAACTTTGACCTGTGAATAGTTGAAATTGCGGCCACTACCGTTGACATACCGCGGAACAAAACTATTCAATTGGAATATATGAATATCACAAATGGTTTTCCAATTCTTGCGATACGTTATGAGATATACCTGAACATGAAGCGCACTCGGCGGGTCATTGTCGAGGTCGAGAGGATCAGCAATAAACGGGCATTGGCTTGGTAACCTTGTCGAGAAAGTGGTCAACAAGTAGTCAAGATGGGATCCGAAGTACGGGCAATATAACGGAAGTAATCGTGCAAAGCTTTTGAAATATAGATTCCCCGCGATAAGACTCAACAATGAAAGCACGTAAAAACGCGTAAACCATCTCGCGAATTGCATTTACATACGTCGATTCGTAATATTTCTTTTTCATTAACTTGAAAGTTTTCCTTTTAGCAAAATGAGCATTTCGGGCAGGGAAATGGAGCTCCACTCGTCGGTAAAGTCGATACAGTCAATCAGAAAAATTGATCAGCCGATCATTCATGTAAGTACCGTATCAAATTGGTAAGGGACATAAATCCGTTCTCTTTGTGGAGAGTGACTTATAGATGTACGAAATACGCTTGGTTTTCTGCCTCTCTCCATTCGTGGCCACCCTTCCTCGATAACCCGACGGGGTAATTTCCTCTGGGCGGTAGATGATCAAGCGATATCCATTCCTCGACTTTTTCCAAACCAGCTGTACTTAATACGCGGTACATTTTTATCAGCCTTTTTCTGACTTTACGACAACGCGTACAATCTGTTTTAATAAAAGTATATCGATTCAATTTATCTTTTTTCTGAATAAGTCTCATTGAAATTCGTTGTTGGATAAAGATTAATAGGTTCTTGCAAAAAGTTAACGTCGAGTACTTTGGACAAACAAATGCGAAAACTTCGAGACGAATTATGTTTCTGACACATTGGGAGTTGACATTTTGAACAATTCTGCGTTTCTTTTTGTTTGCAACTGAAATTTGGAGGATTTAAAAAATTATCTCTGTAATCCCGATAAGTCTAGCTCTGTTTATCATTATTTACCATCGTTATTTTTGCTACTTTTCATCAAAATGATGTGATGAAATGCAAATGCAAGTCGAAGTATTTTATTATTTACATTTAAATCCTCTATTTGAGGTTGTGGCAAATATTTGTTTACAACAGATTTACGTACTGGTATTCAATAATTTTTGTAATTCATGCAAACTTTTCATTATGATAGCAAAATCATCCACGGAACTAAAGTTCCAGAGTTCATCCATATATAACTGCTGAAACGTGATAAGAGTTTATGCCTGCATGTTCCACTCTGAGAATTATGCCATTAAACATCGTTGGATATGGATATTAAATATCGACGGAGCATCGAGGAATTACGTGCCGGGTTATGTAGGCTACTATCGCAAAATGGTATAGCGTCTCCCTTCTTCCTTACCAAATCTATAGCAACTATTGACTATCACTCAAGTCTCGCTCAGGACGACAAAGAAGTCAAGTGGATTCGACGGTTTATCTTCCAAGAGTCACTAGGCTACTGGAACTTCTCATCCAAATTATAAAAAAACGATACTTTTGCCAGTTCAACGTCCTCAACTCGCACCGAAGCAATGAGCGGATGATCAAACTTCAAACAAACTATTTCTATTATTCTAAATTCGATTCCATAGTTCTGTACGATGGAATTAAAATTGCATGATCTTCTGAGTACTCGAGAGTTCCTACGGGATCTTTAATGGCAATCATAAATCATGGACATAGGACTCGATGAACGTATTAGCGAACAGAACTCAGATAATTCATGATCTTATGCAGTACCCGCGCCGATCAAATTCACAAAGGGATAGAAACTCGATTAATCAAATCAACATCGTATTAAGCACAGTATTTCGCGTGATTTGATTTCGCGGAATAACAGAATAGACATTTTAATTCCAGACATTGCACATTTCAATTGATAATTTTTGAATATCTCCTTTCGAGAATTTCTTCGAAATATATTTAAATGGATTCCGCGACTCACTAATTAACCCCGAGTTATAAATGCATTTTTAATTGCAATCTGCTCATACCTTTATACAGCTGCCAAATAAATGGATTATTGAAAGCGAACGCGTGATTCTTTCAAACGAAGCGTACACGAATGTGAAAGAAAAGGTCATCGCGGGGTCGCTGAAATACTCCGGCATCAGTTTATTTATTCTGCTTTTTGTCACTCGAAAAATTTGCATAATAAAACGGCGCTTTCAGAAAGCATTTCACTGACATTTCCTTTCACATGTTACACTGTTTCCGCGATGATCTTTGCTGATCAAGCGACGAGACGGATTCAAGTTCAAATGCGCGACGAAATGAAAAGAGTCTGTTTCCAGGGAATAAAAGCGAACACGCTTTACAGCAAAATGTTCACTTGGGTTTTTATTGAGCGCTCTACTCGCATCAGTAAGATACTAAAACCTCGAAAAGCAATGCATAATTTAATTAACGCGCACTCCACGTGAAAAAAGCGGGCCCTCGTGTCGTTGATGAATGAGCAAAAGCATAAAAGGCAACCGAGTCACATTCATCAATCGTTTTACCAGAGTGATTGTGCCGCAGTCTGCGTTTTGCCGATCCATATCGTATCGCAAGTGCGTGAAAAAGCTCTCGCGGATTGTCCAAACGCGCTCGACTTCAACTGAAAACTGTAGTCTCCGTTTTGCGCTAAATTCAACTCGAGAGATCTCATGGCGTTTGACTTTTGTTTGTCCTTGATGAAAGAACGGACGAAGCAAGATAATTACGAATGTTAGTAAACTGAGGATGCTGGAGAGCCGTGGTTTTCTTGTTGCGCTTTTAGTCGAGGAAACGAGTTATTCAATTAACAGCGTTGTCGACGGTGCTCGTTTAAAGCGCTCGAACAGATGTTTCATTGTCGTGTTCAGTAAATAAAGATAGAAATAACGAATCGACGCCTTGTATGCGATAGTAATTAATTGCCGTGAGCAGACAACGATTCCTACGTTTTGGAAATTGGGAGATAACTTTTAGCGGGATGATTGAATGTAGGACAGAACGCTGGAGGAGCAAACAACGAATTATCCACATCGAGTCGCGGCTGACCACTGGTTCCGTACCTTTGTCCAGCGAGTTTCGCGGAGTAATGTTCATTACTATGATAAGTGCACATGCCTTTAATTGCTGTTAGACGATTTTCCTTTACTACTTAATAAGTCACGACGGAAGTCGAGGCAAATCATATTAAACTTTTCATGGAGCTTCATTGTGGTTCACAAGCTCGCGGATAAACTCAGCGTTCGTTGGACAATATTGATCATTCAATTTTATCAAGTAAGCATCTGGAAACATACACTCGAATTCTCTGGAAAATGCAATCCTCGCAAAGTTCATTTTGCGTTTAATTAATAGATCGCGGGCTTTATTAAATATTTTCCCGCGATGCACGTAAACGGGGCAAATTTTATCGCTAATTTCGTGAAACCGCTCGTTCCATCTCGTTGTGATTATTACGTTCCAGTAGGTAATGATACGAAAAGTATTACTGTAACGTCTCTTTCCCTCGGAAAAATGGTACGATTAAAATTTCATCAAGAAAATCGATGACGGTAATAATTAAAAAATGGCATTCGACTAAGAGCGTAAAGTAAACTTTTCAATCTCAAATCCTTAATGAGTTTGTATGGCACTAAAACTTGCAAATCTGGAAAATTATTCCGTGCTAATGGAAGATTGGCATGTTTCCCTGATTATTCATCGATCTTTTCCGATCCCAAACGATATTATTTCGCGTTTGGCGACGGTGCAAAGTTGTAATGAAAAAGTGGAAATTTTCGTAACGAGTTTCGACATTTTCTCAACAGGTTACAGTCCGCCATAACAGTAAAGTTTTTCGCATAGGTTGCGAGTCCGTAAAGCCGAGCTTCATAAACGAAATAACGCATCGCACTTTCTCCGGGAAAAATATTATCATAATTTGCGATAGATAGTTTTATGCAGGCGCGCAATCGCATTTCCACTTTTTTCCTCTCAAGCTTTCTCGCATAATGTTATGTTACCCAGTAAACCAGCGTAGGTTTCTTGAATTCAAATACTTGATAAAATCGCATGAAAAAACGTTACGACAAACCTGGCTGTAAAGGCGAGGAGTTGAATTTTCAATTGAAATTCCAAGAGAGGATAAAAAAATGAATGTACTTTTTATATGCCGAGTTTACGTCGCGTGTATTAAAAATAATAGCGGCATTCACGATAATTATTCGTTGTAATTTAAGCATGCGGTACGTGTAAGCGTTTATCTGGGGTAGGTAGTACGATGCGATGCATTAGAAGATTAATTTCACAACTTATGGATTGATATATCATTTTCAAATGCACGTAAAATTTATGTAGATGATAGAGCAGACGATAGGCGATGCGTGATGTATTGGATATCCAAGGCACACGGCCTGTCAAAACAGGTCAACCATGAACAGAAGATAAACTGACCAAAGTGTGGATAACAGGGTTCTGTTACATTAACCTACTTTAATGACTCGAGCAAATATCTTACGAGTGATCAGGGAAAAAATGTATAATTTCTACAAACAGCAATGCTAATTTCGTTAATGAAATCAGGATTAAAATGGCACGCTGCGAAAGAGAGAAATTTGGATAGAAATAATCAAAACTGTCACGTTTTATGGCACTTTTTAATCGTCGCTCGACGATAAAGTGCGCCGATTCATTTAAACGGTAATTACGTATTCGCATCGGTATGATTCATGCGAAGCAGTAATTGCTGAAAAATTAAACTATCGCGTCGGCCGGAGATATCGAATGAAATGAAAGGAGGAAAAAAGAAATGGAAAAGTGAGGCAACCAAGAGATTTTGCATCATAAATCATCAACCGGCAGACCCCTACCTTTCTTAGCGCAGCGATGGAAAGATGTTCCGACAGGGAAGAATTTCATAACTTCTTAATTGCGCATACCGCGATAGCACCACTCATTTACATTTATATATAGCATTCCGATAGCATAGCGCGTCCTGCATAGTTGAGCCTTATTTTTCTCAACTCGTTTTCTATTACGGACTCGACGAATCCTTTTTACACTTTCATTACGCGAATTGATAATATCACTAAAGTTTGGAGTAAATCGTTTCAATGAGCTCTTCCTGCAGTCACTCTTGTTACTCTCTCTCTCCAACGATGAATTCGCTATCTGTTCATAAATGCTCTCTGAAACTTCAGCGGCGCTTTTTCATTAATTCATTTTGTCAAAATAATCATCGGGTTTTATGAACTTGGAAAAAAGTTTCGCCAGATAAGGGAAATATATGTACTTCCTCGGAAAGAGAGAGTACCCTTAACTTCGCTTTTTCGCTTATTAAAGATCGCTTAGCCAGTTTGCGCAGTGCTTACCTCGCTTGCTATAGATAAATGCAAGACAGTCAACTTTTTATCAACTCCTGTGTACTACACCAAACTCGACAGTCTTGTTTGAAAAATTGGAAAACATGTTTCCACCTTGATGTTTAATAATTAATTACGTCGTGCTAATTTTACTATGAAACATGATGTTCTCGTATTAATTTTATTCTCTTTCGGGTTTAAACTGTATAAAAGCATAATTGGTGTTTGCGCTTCGACTTTGACCCGGAACATAAAAGTTGGCGGAAGTATAACACTAGTTGACCTCATTCGTTACACTTGTAATCTTGCATTTATTGAGATGAATAACAGTATACTTTGTTGGAGGTTCTTTGGGAGACCAAAGCCATTCAAAGCGAGTCCTATTCACGAAATACTTAAAGAAGCATGTAAATTTTGCAGGAAATGAGAATTCCTGTTAAAAAGCTCTTTAATGTTTTTAATGAAAAGTCAACTTTTAATTAAGATATTCACCGTTCAACTTCACAGAGTTCTGATCAATGTCCGACCGAATTCCATGCCTGAACAAACAATTCTCCATTTTTCTATACAAGATGGATAATCTTTGTTTCTCCGACGAACAATGCGGAAGAATTGTCTTCAGATTTCTTTGTTCAAAGTCGCTCCGATTGTTTATCGCCTCCGAAGACGAAAGAGTTCTGTCGTGACGTTTGGAAAAATTTACCAGTTAGCGCATTCAAGACTTTGCAAATATAATCTTCATGCACTCGACGCGAATTGTTGCTGTACGAGGTGAATGACAACTCGGCATCTGCTGCAAGAATCAGGATGAAGCGCGAGAAAAACAAGTTTATCCGCGGGGCAAAGCCTGCGTGCGGCGGAAAGCAAGTAAAAAAATCGAAGTGCCAAGAAAGACGGACAAAACGTAAAACGCAACCGTATAATCACGCACGAAGTTGTGAAAATGTCGAAACTTCCACGTTTTTTGAATAAAATTGGTTACGTCAAACATGCATTCTCAAGTAGCGCATGCATCAGCTGCCTTTAAATGCTTTCGTGACTATTTCGAAAACTGTTAATTGAACAATGGCGTTGTCTCGCAAATTCTTCGGCCGCATGAATCTTGATAACACCGAACTTTCTGGAGTATTGAGTAAATGCAAATGCACACATTTCTTACTTCAAAAATAATTTTTTTCAATTCCAGGGCCGAAGTTGTCATGAATTATTAATGAAAAATTACCTCGGGTATTGCTTTAATATTACCCAGAGTGAATTTATAGTAAATCAGGAATGGAACTGGGGAAATGATTCAACTTTATCTTCAATCTAAATGTATAGTATACATGAATTATGTATAACAAAAACAAAGTTAAGTCACTTCCTCAGTTCCTCTTTAGTTGGTCTTCGCATCAAAAACATCAGCAGCTTTTTTTCCTGATTTTTAACTCCTTCAGTGATGAAAATAATGCTCGAAATTGAAGAAACTATTTCATATTCTCCAAGAAACGCTTGCACCTTCATAAAAAGTATAGATTTCACGCAATTTAAAAAATCATTTGTCTCTAAAATGAACTCTGACGCCATTAATCTTCTGCCGAAACAAAGAAAGCTGAAAAGATCAAAGCAATATCGAGCTGAAGGTCAGCTAAGGAGTCCTAGGGGAGACAAATATCACGGAGTTCACTTTTCTCGCGTTACAGAAATCTGCATTGCGTGCCAAGTCCATCACTATCAGCGGTCTGTGGTTGTACGCGCGCAGCCGTTCGTTGACTGCGCCCTGGGCAAAATAACGCTCGTCCTCCCACACCGACCCCGGTTTATCCGCGCAGCACGCGCGCACTCGTGTTGTACACGCTCTGCGTGTATGTACATACATTCTCAGGGGGCCCAGAGGCCATCCGCGTGAGAGGCCGGCGTCGTTCGGCTAAATTCAAGGTGCAAGGTTACGTATGATGTACGATTTCCTGATCGCTGTATGCCAAGCGCGAGGTGCCCGCTAGCCCTGCAAATTTCCATCCTTTCTTTTTCGACCCTCTTCATTTTTTCTGCCCCTCGGAACTTTTTACTCCGCTCCGGCAGTGATTATCCGCAGAGTGGAGTAAACGATAAATTTCACCTTTTTATTCCGGAAATAATGAATGAGTGAAAACGCTTTATTTTTGAAGAGCAGTTTTCGGGTGTTATGAAACAAAATTGTCAGTCTACTTTTTAAGGCACAATTTATCTGTTAAAAAATTAGAAAGGGAAAGATTTAGAATGAAATGATTTTCTATTGATTTATTTCTTTGGAAGGCATGTGAATACGGTTATTAATTATACATCGTTACTTTCAAAGAAGTTGTTGAATTCATTTCCTTCCATGTACTCGTATTCAGTTTTGATGAGACGGTACCATGATCTTATCACTTTCATTTGCAGCTGAAGACAGAATTGAGCTTTGTTGTTTTCGTCAACAAGCCTCATTTTTACGGCAAATGTATAGTGCGGAGCATAAGAAGGAACTTCAAATTTTGAAGTCAAAGTGTACATACGGCCTTTTTGAACGGGACAAGAGTCACTTCCTAATTTCCAACACATCCCCGGCAATTTGAAGGTCTTTGAGAAGAAGAAAATTCTCAAATCCAATAACAGTGTCAAGTCATTCGATAAATGTGCTAATGAAACAAAGAGAAAAATTGAAGACTCTCAACATCTATTACACCATAAGAAGCTTTTAATTCGATATTTTTTCAAATTCAAACTCTTCATGTACTTACTTCCGGGGAAGACAACTTCCAAATTTGCTTCTTTCCCAGCCACAATGGAACATGTGTATGCATTACAGTTATTTATCCTGAACTTGCGTGGCATCGGCAAACCATCGCACGGCTTCATTTGCGTTGCACCCTTGACATTAACTAAGAGTAGTGTCACACATAAGACGAAAAATTCAACTGCAAAAAGCATTTCGCTATATTACTCTCAATACATTCTTAATAAATGTTCAGAAATGATTTTTTTTCATGACGATTCAACCCTCTGACGGGAAAAGTAGGCGTAGGTATTTTTTTACGGAACCGAAATGTAAAAACGAATTTCATTTCGCGATAATAAAGTTTCTCATTTAAGGTGGATCGATACTTTAATGCAAGGGCGAATTGAAAAAAAATATTTATAATGCAACATAATTAATTACATTCAATATGTGAGTATAATTTATTCAACAATATCTTCCTTCTTCACGAAAAAAAATAAGCGACTGAAAAAATTGTGCAAAAATGCTCGTAACGAACAATTGCAAATTTTAACAGTTTTTTAAAAGAAAAATGTTTATTTCTTAGCCAATTTGCATGTTCGATTATTTATATTGTTCACGGGACTATTTGCAACAACTTGACCTTGGCGTTTTGGAAAATATTCATTTGC
>JABFQM010000177.1:0-47872 GCA_022816865.1 Zelostemma sp. ZL-2020 | reverse complement strand
GGCAATGCTAGAAAGTCCCCGGACCTTCCGATGGCTCGCTCGCTCTGCTCCCGGGAAGGAAATCTACAACAGCCGCGAACCGAGATGCCGTTCGGGAAGACCATTTTCGAAACATCAGCGAGCAAATTTATTCAGAATGCATGACGACTCTATTTTGCAGCTGCAACGAAGGCACGTTCACATGAACTAGTTTTACGGGAGTAAATCGTCGTTTCTGGAATTTGAAAATGAAAATTCCCATTGTTGTTTTGTCTACACTAGAAATGGAAATTAAATAACGTCTAATTGGATCCTTGCACTCCAAAAATCATCGGGGGCCAACAGAATAAAAACACTTGGACTTATGATTCGGACATGACGTAAAATAATTACGAAAAGACCGAGCGAAAGACGAGAAATCCTCCTAATTCATCGCACATAAAAATAGAATTTTCTTAAATAGAATTTTGTTTGAATTTTAATTGAGTTTGCATCTAATTATAATCAAATTTGGATAACATGTTCAGTCAACAAAAGTTGATTTAGCGAATGACGAAGCAATTCATTGCCAAGAACAAACGTAATCGTGAATAAAAAGCGAATTCGGAGGAATAAAAATGAATGATGAATTGAAGCTTTCGCCTCTTGGACGGGAGTTTCTCGAGACGTGAACGCATAGCGAACGCGATTAATAAATTCGCCACGGTTAGTCTCCTGCAAAGGATCCACGTAGTTCGACCACGGCGGCCCTCTGTAAATTCAATTAATCCGGTATATCGAGTCCGTCCGAGGCGGCAGCGTAAGTGGGGTGTGAGTGCGGCGGTAGGCGCCTGAAATATCCAATTTTCTGAATGGAAAAGCACATTAGTCGAATGTTTAATTGCTACTCAGGATCAAGAGTGGTCAGTGGTCGGCGGTCGAGCCAGCATCGGAATAGTGCTGCATTTTCCCCTGCAACAACCGATAACTTTGACTCCCACGTCTAGAGTTTCTCATACCGCCTTTATTATCGTTCTCCCCCAGTACAAAGCAAAAAATCAGTTAAAATCACCAGGTTTACCCAACTTTACCCGATTCTACCCAACACCAAATTCGTTAAAAAGAATTCCACTATTGTTCGTAAACGATTTCGTTTATTTTCAAGCTCGCTTTTATTTTTATTGTTTTCTGCGTTGCAACGAACCTTCGGACAAATCTGAGAGTATTTCTTGGTAAAATATGACGATAGAAATTCGCCTGACGTGGAGGTATATGGGGATGGAAGCTGAACTGACCACGCCGCATATCTCAAGAGGTTTATAATCTCAATAATAAACATCTGCGACTCAGTAGTCTTCGCATCCGTTACACCCTTCTTGCCGAGCACTGCATCTCTTGGGACTAGAAGCGTAGAGAGATGCCCCGAAGTCGATAGTGATTAAAACTTGAGCTTTAACTACATGCCAACTCAGTGGTTTACTGCGGACGCTTCAATATTCCAAATATACACGTTTTTACTATTACATTTACATGATCGCAACATGAAATCCTTTCCTTTAGAAATTGATGCTTCAAAATTGGTAATATTTTTAAAAGATATTCCATCGACGATCGAAGATATGTGAGAAACAGAAAAGGAGTAAATGCGTACTGGGGAGTTTGAAAGCGAGGGTTGCAAGGGCCAGAGATGCTGGGGTGTTTACGTTATTAGGCAAATGTGTGAGAGGTGCGCATATGGGGACCTCGAGTATGCGGGCCTAAACGTCGAGTAAGCAGCACGAAATCCTCATCGATCCAGCCCGAGATGACGTCGACGTCAAATACGAAGGCGCCAGGCCGACCGCCTTTCCGATTTATAACGCACTAAAGTCGCTGATGCGAGTGATTCCCGCGTCACACACGTCGATAAATGCATGACGAGGAGCTCGTGTCGGATAAATTACTTTTTTTGTATCAAAGCCGGCCATAAAATTGCCGAAAATTGAAAAAAAAAGAGGAAAATCTCGCAATCTTGAAAGAAACGAATCGACAATGAAATCAGATCGTTCTTATCCTTGTCCGTAAAATCTGGAAAGTAATTTTTTCTCGACGACGCAGTGAAATTTATTGGGTATTATCAATTAAAAAGTTGGAGGCGGATAAATGGTCGTCAGGAGCGAGGAAACAACGAATATTTTTCCGAGTTAAAAGTGTAACTGCTACTAGATGTGGCAGTTGGTCCCCGCAAAAGTTTGGCCAACTATTTCAACGTTGACCAATTCGGAATCGCGCAGATTAAACATCCGAGTAATGCGTTATGATAAAAATTCTCCCATCCATAGGCGCTCCGACTCTTTTCCCGCTCTCACACAGACAGCTGGAATTTATCCTAACAAATTTCTACCTACCCTCGCGTTCCCTCTCGCGTAATATGCGATAAACATTTTCCTCTCGGTTTTTCAGCAAACGAGTTCCTCAGAAACGCAATACAATTATTAGAGAAGCGCTATTAATTATCCACGATTATGGAATCCCAAAGAAAAATTGGATTGAAATTCATAGCGTCAAAGGTTTTATTCCATTACGGGCAATTGAATGCCTGTGTCTTATTGAGCTCCCTCGGTAAAAGTGCAGTCACGAACTCCAAAAGAAAAAAGCAGGCCAAGACAGGTGGAGGGTACAATCGAGGATGCAAAGAGACTTTATTTGAAGAACTCGCATTCTCACTTGGTCTGCCCATTCTTATTCTCCGCGAAATAACCTTAAATTTTGTTTGGGAATCCTTTTTACATAAAGGACCGATATGTAGAGCGAGCGAGACTCTACATACTAAATGCTAATATCGTCCTGGCACGTGATCTGTGTTTACGATTTTTCCAGGAAAAAGTCCACTTTTTTCTTAGTGAAATATTTTTCTTTGTGAAAACTCGGTTCCCTCGACGAACCAAATTTATACATGCACGAAAAATAATATTAGGTTTGACGAACGCGATGAATAAACTATGCCGAGCGTGTTTTACGAAATAAAAATTACGATTTTGATCGAAAAAAAATCATTATCCGCATTCTTATCTATCCGACGTTTTTTAGCTCTGCTTCTTTGCTTTTATGAATTCGGCTGCTGCTCGAATAGTCAGAAGGGTAAACACCCCTCGTCACAACTCGAGTGGATTCTTGATATGCCGGATTTCCCTCCTCGAGAAATCTCAAAGCGATACTTCCGTCAAAGCACTTCTTTTTGTCATTTTTTTACTTATCGTATTATGCGGAAAAACAAAAGGAGCCGAGAAGTGTCGGGATCACACATTCCATAAAATCTTTTGAATGTAAAATGAAGCATCACGGATTCGTTGCATTTTTTAACATCGACATTAAAAAATCGTTCACGCTAAACAAACTTTGTACCGGGATAAACGTGATTAAAATCTACGTAGTTTGGCACGAAATGGAAAGCTTTCGAAACCCTGGAGTTTGAATAATACGTGGTTCGGTACCTGTAGATTTTCGAGATCCAGAAAGACGGCGCGAGGGAGGAGGAGGGGAAGGTGGCGAGATAACGTCTGTAGCCGACAGATTCTATTCCAGATTGCAGATCTGCCACCCACACCATCAGGTCTGACCGCGGCTTAACGCAAAAGTTTGTTCGCTCGTTCAGCCGGTACACCTTGCAGGTGAAACGACAGCGTTAAAACGAAATCCAATACAACCAAAATATATCCTGGCCACGCCGGAACGACTGACGTTTGACTGGCATTTTGCTTATTCGATTGCCTAAACCGAGACGGACTGTTGGATTCTTTGCTCCGACAGAGCGACACTAAATGAGACTCGAATAATTAACATTCTTTATCGATTCTATTAAATACTGCAATAATCCCGAGAAAGAAGAATTTTTACCCGATAAAAAGGCTCATAAAAAAAACTTTGTAACGTCGCGAGTCAGTGATTCATGCACTGTTCGGAGACAAACAAGTATCGAACGCAGCATAAATAGAATCGGCGATCTGCGAGTGACTTTGGTGTCAACAATTTTATGTTCCAACTTCATTCGACTTTTTTTCGCGCCCCACGTCGAAGCGATTCCGCGTTCGTCGAAAGTGCATTTCATTTTCCTGAATGCATGCTAACGTAACCGCAGACGTGCTGCCAAAATTTACGAACTGGTGGGAAACCGCGCTTTGCGCGAATTTACGTGGCGCGAAAAGTACGTACAATTTTTACGGTGCACGTGTTCGTGAGAAGTTGGATGTGGCGTATGACTCTCGAGCCAATAAAACAGCGAATCAGTGGAAAATATTTCCTAATTTCAGCATGCGGAAATTAAAACTGAAAACATCGTCGGAAAATTGAAAACAAATTGAATTAAATTCAGTAATGAATTGTTCTTGAGAAAAACTATGTAAAAGTCGTTTAATAGCTGGAAAGTTGAGCTTCATTTGAGTCTCTTTAGGTTTTCCTTAGCCATCCCAGTGGTCTACCAACCACGAAACAAGAACGCAAAGGGTAAAGTTAGTTTCGATGAAATTACCTGATGGAAATAATGTAATTTTGTTACGCTATGAAAGGCAAATTATCCTTATAAATTATTTATTTGAAAATTTCACAGGATTGCTCAATTTCAACGAGAATCAGCATCTCATTCAATGAGAATTGGAATTGAATTATTTAAGTCGTAAGAATTCTCGCTAATACTAAAAGTATCGTAGAAAACCGGGCCAGGAAATGGAAAAATTCCCCATGAAATTCGGCAAGACCGAGTTATGTACTACAGGGCATAAGCACATGGTCCAATATTTGTGGATCGCATTGACCTGTATTCGTCACCCTCGGTCTTTCCTACGCTCGAAAAATGGACACGACCATGCTGGAAGCATGATTCCTTGTTTGATCTGGCAATGAAAATTACACGGCTCGAATATTCGTTCAACGTTCGCCAAGAAAGGACACACAAGTCAAGCAAACACATGACTCAGATGTGAAAGTATCCCTTAAATTTGAGGCGACAAGCGCGCGATCTTTTCGTGATAACTTAGAAAATTTGATGAAAGAACAATTTTCATCCCCGCTATATTCCACGGCAAATTCTTCGTTGAAATTGAATAGAATGGGCAAAGTTTTTGTGTAGCGATACCAAAAGTTGTGTTGTTGTTGGACAAACTGCTGGAAAATTACAACTGACTGGCGCAGTATGTACCAAACAACGTTAACGTTATTTGCAGCGACCGCGATGGAGTTTCAGGCTGTTGGTCAGTCGCAAAGTCAACGTTCACTTCACTCCTTCTAATGGCTAAGTACGCACCACCTGCCTGACCGCAAATTGATCGCAGGACGCACCAAAACCTTCTTCGACACTTTGATCAAAGTGCCTCGATACCAAAGTTATACTCGACTAATTGCACCGATACTTTTTTCCTCGACTCGTAATCCAAAAACAAAACCGCCTTTTTCCAATTCCGTATCCGTCTTTCCTCGACGAATTTCGATGGAACGTGATGGAGCAAAAATAGATATTCAAAGCGAGACATTCATAAGTCACAAAGCCTCGATGAATACAAGAATAAAAAAGACGTGAACAGTGGTAAATGGGGGAAAGGGGGATAAAAATCGCGGGAGAAAATCCAAGTAATTAACAACTTTTTGAAGCCAGGGATAATCTCTGGACGGATTCCCTTCGTTTGCCTGAAAGAGTTTTACCGGCGCTAAGCCGTGACCATTTGGCCGTCGTCGTGCTCAACGTTCCTCTCCACATCCTCTCACGACTCCACGGCGCGTCGTTTCCCGAACGCAACCTCGTTTCCGCCACAGTGTTTATAATTAAACTTTTTTTCCTCTCTCTGACCCCGCTTCTCCGCTCATCGCGATGACTCCCATTTCCACTTCCACTCGGGGGCCCTTAGTGATTCTAATTGTCGACAAGTCGACACTCCCTCCGTCCTCGATTCTCATTCTCGAAGATTAGGAGACTTTTCCAGAGGACAAAAGAATGAAAAAGACCCCAGAGAGACGGGATCGACATCTTTACATCCTGCAAACTTTTCTGCAAATTCTCGAGCTCAATTATTCAGCTCTGTTTATTTTTTACACTCGGATTTATCGAGCGACGCGCGAATAATGAAATTAACGAAAATAGGAATTTCGAAGTATGAATGAAGGCTATGGAAATGCAAGAGTGCGAAATCCTGCATCGTCGGTACGAAATGAATAGCGTTTCTCAGCGTAACGAACAAGGGTGATGTTCCTTTTCGACGCGGTTGTGTATAGGTAACACACTGAGAGAATGATACGATTCAAAAGCAACGACGGATGGCTCTTCTATTGTCGGCTAGCTGTTAATTAGATATCTAGTCCCACCGCTCAAATTCATCTTACACGCAGCGCTCGCTTTCCATTGTCGTCGACGGCAGCTTCGCTCTTCAGTGTCGTCGCTACTGTATGAATGGTCACATTCAGTTACGACGAGTAATATTTCGTCTTCAATGTATATCGTGAAACGTGATTAACATTTTTCGTTTCACGAATCGCGCGCTCTGAATACCAACAACTTTTATCGCCAGAGGAAAACGCACATTTGTACCCGCCCTACATCTTGTCCTAATTAATGTTAACATTTTTTAAGTGGATTCTTAACACAATGTAGGTTTTTGTCGAACGAGGGTCTGTTAAAAGGTACGCCGCCCATCGACGTCGGACATTAATTGGCTAGAGATCTTTGTCTCGGCGTGCGACTCGTCCATTGTCGTTCTAGCCGCATTACAGTTCGTCGCTCGCATTCACTGGATTAACCAGATCCGCGCGAATTCGACCACGTTTCGTAATTGCAGCACAGATTTCTATAGAGAGCTCGTTCCCTTTCCTTTAACGTCCCGATCTTGCGGCTTACGTCGCACATGCAATCACTCATACAACTCGAGCCTTTTACGAAATGAGCATTTCGTTATTTATACGTCGGTGGCGCCCGGAATTATTTCTGTGACATGATTTAATGAAATGGCTCGCTTTCACGAGTGTTTGTAGATGTTATTGTTTCGTTTTAATAAACTAGAATTGTACTCACAACAATAAATGTACTGGTGCTCGGAAGAAATTGGTACATACCTGAAACAGAGAAATTTCGGATTTGATAAAAGCTGTAAGTGAGATCTTTCTAATGGAATCTCAGGCGAAAATGAGCCCACAATCCACGTCTTTAGACGGCAGGTCAAACAGAGAAATGAATTATATTATTTGCCACACTTGGAGAGGAATAATTAAAGTGCGTTCGGAACTCTTCGGCAGCCGTTGCTCCGAGAAGAAGGGTGAAAAGATTGACGGTGAATTATTTAGCTCTAACAATCAAGAGAACTGCCTAGTAAACCCCGTCACTGCCACCGTTCTTCTCCGATTCGCAATTATTACAGAGGAAAATGGAAAATGTTTAAATAAATCACGCGAAAAGCGCTAGAATGAAAGATTGAGCGATGAAAATGCAGTTTGGAAAAGTCGCAAAATAAAAACTCGCGAAATCTTTTCGGCGAGCGTAATGGAACATAAATTATTACAGTCGCTATCCGAGCAGCAGCAGTTTTACACCTTCTCGCAATTTTCGAGCACCGCTACGTCATCCTTGATTATCTTTCGCGCAGCTTTAAAGAGCGATCGATCAATTACGAAAACGACGAAACGCAAACGCAGCTCGCTTCTTAATTACTGGATAATCGAGGCGAGAATACGTATGAAGCAAGAAAACATGTGGATACGGTCTTAATCAGCAGTCGCGCTGACGTGGCATCGTGCGTAATGAAAATTGATGAAAGATAACCGAGACACGGGTAAGACTACACTCGACTGGAGTGGTTAATGCGCGCCACTACATCCAATGTAAGAGAAATTCATCAGAATGTATTGATAACATTACCCCGGGGAAATTGATGGATTCTCCATTACAGTAACCAACTTTTTAAATATTCCCAAGCACCGTGCATAAAAACTGTATGTGGTGTATAAAAGTGCATATTACACTTGAACGATCGCGAGTGAAATTTTCGAAAGATTTCAAGAGCCGATCGGGGAAGCCGATATCCATCAAAGTGAAATTGAATGGAAGTATTCGACGATAATGAGAATCGCCGATGCTCCTGTTGGCAATTGCGATATTTTCACTCTCACGATTCGGTTAACAGCAAACGGGAAAAAAGCTCGCAGCGAAATAATGAACAAAGAAGGAGAACCCGCGGACTCGGGCAATAGAAAACAATAGTCGGATGAAAAACAAAAAGTTTCACACTCCCATTCTCGGCGATTGACTCCCGCCTTCCACGCTCTTTTTCTCGAGCTGCATCCCTTTTCGAGCCACGTTGCTTTTCGATAGACTTCAATTATTAACTCCCCGGCATAAAAGAAATTTCAATATTACTGACAAATTTGAAAAGTTTCATAATTGATTCCACGCGCGAGAAAACGAACGAGAAATAGGGATAGTGAGAGAAAAGGAGACGGAGAATCCGTAAGCTCTCGGCTAAAAGGAGACGGAAAGAAACAAAGTGAAAAGAGAAAGAAGGGCTTTGAAAGGCAGAGCATCGAGGAAAACAAAGGCGCCGATCGGGTCTACTGTCCGATCGAAAAGAGCGAAAGGATTGACGTGCTTTCGAGATATCTCAAGCTGACACTTTTGTTTCCCTCGAGGAAAGCACGATTCTCCAACCTCCCCTCACATCTCGGATCTTGGGACTCCAAGAATTGGTACTCGTTCGAACTGAGCAGTCACCCGTGTCCAGAATATTATTCATCAAGTCCCTTGAAATTTCGAAACTCGATAATAAACATTTTTCATATCACGCGGCTAGAATTTAATTACATGGACCTTGATTGCGTATCGGGGGTAGTGAATTTATATTCTTTGGCTCCGTAAAAGATCCCCTCGACCCAGCATTGATAGGAAAGTCGTAACGGCGTCGACTGAAGACGCATGGTGACGATGCTCATCTCAACAACGGGCCCTTCCCGTGGAATTTATAGCGGTAATTACGAGAATGTAATCGGTGGTCATTAACGTTCTATCATGGCCCTTGACCAGCGATACAACAAATTTTATCAGCGAGGAATCTCTCGAACTCATTGCGAAGAAAAATGAATTTTTCGTGCAGTCGAAGAAAATAACGGTGTGCTTAAATTGCGCGATAAATTGTTACAAATAATAATTTTCGTAACAACCACGGCTAATGTTTCGAGCAAGAGTAATTAATCCAATATAAATTCTGTACTGTTTAATTAACTCTATCTGATGGAAACTTTGGAGTTTATATTTCTTACAGACGCACGGTAATTAGAATACTCCTCGTATTCCGGAAGTCGCGAGGTTTATCGAACAGTAGCGGCAGTTGAGCATACTTCCGACCTCAGAATCAACGTTCGCGAAGTCTCCTCGGCGAGGAAAGACGTTTTTAAAAAAATTCGCCTCCGGAAGTTGAAACTTGCTCGCTTTAATCAGCGAATCAAAACCCGGTGTAAAAACTGCATGTCAAAAACCTCAAAATGTGGCATTTCAAAAAACACCGAACATGAAAAAGTCGCTTTTCAGCTGAAAACTAAGGAATCAAAAACTGAAAGAAACATTTTGAATAGATCGAAGAGAAAGCTGGAAACGTATTTACGATCCAATGTACGCCAACAGTCACGTCCTTTCCAGTATCCGTCCGTCACGTATGCATATCTTGGGACACCCTGGTGAAACTACCCTTGCCTCTCTTTCCCGTGGGAGTAAAGCCGGACGTACGTGGTCAACGCGGGCCAAACTGTCGGCGAAGTTACGTAAAATAGTTAGCGACACTTCCATGGCTCCGTAGCGTAGTCCGACAGCTCCAACCGTCCTCTCCTTCGCCACCACGAGTCACTCTCTCGCTTGCAGGGTGGGTGTATGGCGTAGGAGAACAGTGGTCGCGTGTTCGTGTATAGTCAAGCGAGGACCTGAGAGACTGGAAGAAGACAGCCAGGGGTCATAGCATGCGTCCGGCTGATATATGGCCGAAGCAGAGATCTTGTGCCCTTTCTGAGATACAAAGCCCGTACGTGACCGATACGTTATGTATATCTATAACCGTAACCCCTTCCCCTTCCCTACAAATATATTTTCCAACATATGGGTCCTTTGAATAGATTCTGTGTTTGCCAACAAAGTAAAGTCGAGTTGAGATTACTAAAAGCTGACTTTTTGTCCCACGTTTCGTCAACTTGTAAATTGATTAATTTACAATTATTAATTTGGGTAATGGATGAATTAGATCGATAAACGACATGGTTTTCTTTCGAGGTAGACACATCTCGTTAAAAATGCGAGAAGCTTATTAATTATTTTCGAAATTTGCAACGATGGAAGTTGAATACAACGAAAGGAACTGATCGTGAATATGAGAATGGCAAGTTTTAACGCACATGCTAATGCGTTTATCGCATTATACAAAACAGAATAGATAAGGGACATCTCAAATAAGCTGAGCGTGAATGACAAGTAGCAAAACGGTCGATCGTTTCGATCACGAGAAAGTTCGGCAAGACGACGACTCCTCGCGCGGAATGTTCTGAGAGGCGCTTCCGGCAGTCGCGTCGACATGGTTTGTCGTTCGATTTGCGATTTCCGACGACGGCTGTTTCCATGGCATTACGCAGGTCACTAATCGCCGTGAGTCGGCCAAGTTTTACTGAACCGTTACGTCAACTGCAGTGAGCGAGAAATATTAAATCGTAATCTCTAAAAATCCTCGCGGGGACGATCAAAAATCGGAAAAAGAACTTCATCCCCAAGTTTTAATTGACGCAATTGTCTCAAATATTTCTTCGTACTGTTTTTATTTAACGTATTTAGTAGCTCGTTAAGAAGGATTTTATTTCCGCTGACAAGTTTCTGGCATCTGAAAATACTTGGGGAAAATATCCGCATCATCGCGAAACAAAGGAGAAACGTCCAGTTAATTGCCGGCTCATCCAACAAGATGTTTTCTCGTTTTCGTGTTCCCAAATTCGAAACTTTGCTCTCCCTCTTTCTTTTCTCGTTTCACGATTCGTCGGGAGTTGGAGAACCTGGGCGAACAAAATGCGCGGAGCTACTTCATATTGGTTGCACCTTTTCTCTTACCAAACGTTCAAACTATTCTAACGAGCCTCGGTAGCTTCTAAATTAATTCGAGAAAATTGCACAATAAAGTATACCGTGCAATTTCCCGGGTTTTAGCTTGATGAATATTAAACTATCGCCGTAACTCGAGTTTAATAACGAAAATCAGATTACGAGAAAAATCGAAATTAATGATACGTTTCTGGTATCGGAAGCAATGCCTTACTGTCATCGAATATTCCTTTTTTTGTCACAAATAGTTTATGGTTGGGCTAACTCTTTCGCGAGTTCTCCAAGTTTCGCCCATTACGCGCGGTTAAAACTTTGTTCGAAACACTTTCATTCGAGTTCTTCCGCGACCGTGAAATAAGCCCCATTTAGAATATTTATTGTCTACATTCTGCTTATATTTTATAAATCCGTAGACATAAAATTTGTCAGTCATTAATTAATCGGAGCGAAACAAGAAAAATTGCACATCAAGTAATCGCAGATGTAATATCGGACAAATAAGCTTGTTCTAAACGGTTTGTGTTAGGATGAAGAAAGTTTTCCTTGATTGAAAAAGACAAAATAATGAAAGTATGGACGAACCATTTTTTTAAATGTGCACCTCATCGAACTTTTCCACCAAGACTAACATCGAACCACGCGGCATATCAGAATCTCATAACTTCATTGTCACTTTCACCAGCTGGAGAACTCTTGCGAACTCACAAGTACCGGTGCCAAAGTTAGTTGGTAAAGTTGGAACGCCGGTTGCTATCTCTACATCAAACGATATCGGTGTCGATGTTCGACTGTATTTCAAAAATTAAAATTCTCATTGATAGCGAATATAATTTACTGCTGGAAAATTTCACCATCATGTTAACGCAATTATAAAGCAATTCCGAACAAACTTTTTCATTAAAGAATTCCGCTACGTTTCTCACATCTATTCCGGGAAAAAAGTTGATCAGCGATGATGACGGAAATTTATCTTTGCAAATGCTTTCCTCATGAATCGAGTGGTTCACAAACGGAGAAAGAGGAATTCGGAATGGTCTTTCGCTGAGTCTGCACTAACGATATCTTTATCGCAAACCGAGCAAACAAACTTCGTATCTTAAATGGGGATGAATGTTACTCACCGATCGAAAGTAGTTTATTTCTTCACATGATTCCGAGGAATTTGTCTCGAACAATAGATGCAAGATTAAAACCGACCAATCGAAATATTCACGAAATACGAGAGATGTGAAAAATAATAATAACATGAAATGTTTGTAATATCTCGAGGGAATCGTTGAATAATTGCTGGGTAAACGGATGGACAGCAATTTCCTAGGAACCCTTTTCCTTTCGTTAACGGGAGATTTCTTTAGCGTAAGTAGGGTCCACACGAGGGTTCACGAAAGGCTAACTAAGTCACGAGAATTCCGAAAAGTCGTCATTAATCTTACGTTACAAATGTCAGCCAAAAATAGCCCCACCTCACCCCGATCAAATGGAAATGGAATCAAAAAAACGCAGTTTCATAAATCACTCCCCAACGTAATTGGCGCGTTAATAATTTTCGTCAAAAGCATTATTACGGTCATTTATTTGTCGAATAAGTGAAGGAAAGTGAAATATATATTTATCGTTAGCCGGAGTTGAAATTTATGTCGAGAGTTTTTGGAAGAGCGAGTAATATAGTAGCCGTGAAAATCGTAAGAACGTTCGGACCATTGGACTGTTGTAAGTAACGAGACGTTATCGCTCGAATTGGTCACCGAGCAAGATCGTGTGCTTCACGAAAACAAGCCGTTTAAAAAGAGCGAAAACAAATAAGATAATAAACCGAAGTGTCCGTAGCATTAAATCGTCGTTAAATTGCAACTTGCAGAAAGCCAAACAAAAGGAAATTGTAAATGGCCGAGTTGTCTGATGCGCTTGCGAATGATCGAAGAAAGTTATACATTGCTCATAATGCGGGTCTGTTTACCGGCCGGTCGACCCAAGTTTCTCGAAAAATCTACAAAGAAAAAGGACTTTCCTCTGCTACAAGGGATTTCACTTTAAATTGATGATAGTCGTAGAGTTAAACGAGCATAAATGTGTAAACAGTGGATTACGAAGCACGCGCAGGAACACTATCGATCAGTAGTATTGTGTCGAACACGAGTCGAAACTGATTAATACAACTTTCAATCGCAGCAATAAATGACACTTGTGACAACGGATTCTAGTAGCCGACGTCGATTAATCTGGTATTTCGCACACCCTTGGGTATCATTAGAAGTATCCACCCTCCCGCGAAGACCGCCACCTGTATATATGTATATTATGGTACACAGAGAGCGAGTCCTTCAAGATACGAGTACTCCCGGTCTTGGGAGTCTCCTGGTCTCGGGAGTCGGGATTAAAGGCGCATTACGCTGCTCCAAAGGGCTTCTAATTAGATCCGGAAAGAAGCAAAGGGTTTGGCGAGTCGGCTAACTCGGTTTACCGAGAGGAGGCTCCCGGCATTAACAGCCTTTACGTCCGCAGAGACGCCTTTTAAGGCATCGCCAAAGCGCATTTCCGAAAGAGCATTCAGCAAAAGCGCCTCCTTGCTCGAGGCCCAACTCTTTCGAGCGAATTTATCCATGCTAAACGAATTACATCGACTCGTTTATAATTCAAGAACTTGACGTTATTCGCTAAAGTTAGAGTATCAGTTTGGTAGCTGTTTTGGAAAAATATGTGAAACGAAATGGGGTAAAGAGAGACGAAATGATTTAAATTACAAATCGGATTATTGGAATGGTTTCGGAAATTTAGTAATTATTCCTGTACACGATGATATGATTCGACCCACTACCAAGTTTACCGAGTAGATACAAGCTATTCCCGGAATCTCGGCTCTTGCGTCAGGCAAACTTTCAGCCATTCAGTTTTATGCGTTCCAAACTAAATGTGTAGGGATAAAACCGAGTCGACTACTTTTATTCATCGAGGAGAATCAAATATCTACCGCAGGACGAGTCAACGTAAGTAATTGGTCAAGAAACCATCAAATTCTTACAACCTTAGCTGGAAACCGGAAATCATAACTTTTTGACACAGTTTTTATTATTACTTGCAGAATTTCAAGAAAACTAATAAAAATCCTGGGTCCATAAACCGACGTTCTTTTTTTATCGCAGAACCAATAAAAACTTCCTAGTTGAATTTAACTAAATCTTTTTTTCAGTGAAAAATACTCTGACATTCTATTTTCGTATACGAAACATTTAGCTACTCCAAATAAAAATGACGAAAAATACCATTTCGATACCCAACTGGTAAAATGTACTTTCGAAAATGGCTACTTGAAATTCGCTATGAAAATAGTCTTTCGAATGGAACTATTTAAATTTAAACCCAACAGCGAAGATGGAGATCCTGGCATTGGAGAGGTGCGCGAGAAAGAAATCCGGTACGACGGTGGCTGAAAGGTGGTGGGTTGGAGGAGCTCGTTTCTACAACTTTGTAGGTAAAAAGAGGTACGGAGGCGGTGTTCGCCGCCCTCGCACCTCGCGGGTTTTGGCGGGCTCGGGGCGTTCCTGGTACCACGAGGAAAGCCCAATCGTCGGTTAGAGGTTAGAATTCCGGCCGGCGCACTGAGGACGCCGACGCCCACCTCGTCTCTCTCAACCCCGTCCGGAGGCTGCCAGCGCAGCCCTCAGCGCGCAGGGGAAAAACGCACTGACCTCGATACCCAGCCACCCCTCTTCCTACTTTTTCCTCTCCCAGACTCTCGAGGCCCGTCACACACCCGACCCTTCGCTGCTGCTACTGCTGCTGCCTTCTTCCGCCCCCTCCCTCTCCCCCATCCCAGTGAAAGAGTCTCGCAACTAGCCCTCTCGCTGCTGCTTGCTGCTGCTCCTCTCGCAACTGCCTGCTTCCTTCCTCGCGTGTCATTTAAACTCTTATACCCTTTACATGTCTCCTGTGTACGACACAAGTCTGATGATTATACGACTCTCGTAGCATAACTGTTGCTTTTACATCAAAAGCTTCTTTTCGCGTTAGCAATTCACAACTTTGGAATCAAAGACTGACAGATATTTACTCGTCGCGTTCACATTTCACAGTTGAAAAGATGCTCGGAATACCATCATCCCTTGATGTGGCAATTAGAGGAATCAGAGGCAATTTTTTCAATTATTCCACGCGTATCGTTGTAAACGAGAACCAAACGTTGTATTTCTTGCCACCAGTCTTGTCTACTTTAAAACGGATTGAGCAAACCTACAACGAAGAAGTAGAAACAAGTGCCAGGAAAGATAACTTGTTCACTCCAGTTCGGAATAGTTGAAAACTCGTTCAAACCACTCGAAACTAGTTATTTATAGATTGCCGATTTCGGTTAAATCTACAAGTAGAAAAATTCTTGAGCACGGAAGCGAGCCTGGCTCTAGGACGTCGTTCATTTTCCACGACGACGTGTTACGGGGACGTTTACTTCACAAAGCATACATTCAGAAGTTTCGTCGTAGCCAAGCCGATTCGTTTGCAACGGAGTTACATCTCGTAAACAACAAGTAGCTCGGTAGAAGGCAAGTGCACGCTGACCGTAACTGCATGACTACTTTCGTGTACAGAGTGTACGTGTGGGCATGTAATGTCTACGAAAACTAGAGCTCGTAAACTAACGTTCCCCGAAACTTAACTCGAGCAGACGGGACAAGAGACAGCCCCGAGGCAGCGCCTCGTGTTCGAATCACTTTTACGTCGCGCAAGTTTCTTCAACTCGCTCAAACCTCTAGCAAAGTTGTCGCGAGTGGACAATACGCACTCTCGTTTCGTGCAATCAAGGATTACGACGTCGGCCATGTGTTCTCCGTCACTCAGAACCCACGATTCGGTTGACCGTTTAAACTTTCTTTTTATATTTTAATTGTCGTTGAATTATTACCGGTTACTCGATTTATCCCGAGTCGAATTCTGCAAACGGTGTCGTGCGGCAAGCTCGGTCTAGACTAGACCTACGTTCAGGGGATTATTGGCTGAAGTTGGTAGCCTGGTGCGGCGATACATTATAAAGGACGACAGTGCTTCTGGATTTCCCGCAATACAATTGTGTTTCTAACTTGTACTTGGAAAATACATGTACACCGTTTCAACAAGCACCTATGCACATCATATTCAAGTTCGTGGGGAGATCACGTTGACAAAGCGAAGGCATTCGTCGAGCAATTCGCGCGATCAAAACTTGGAATTGCGTTTCGAAAAATGTATTACACCCTGAGCTATGTTTTCAAAGGGTGCGAATTGGCAAAAGGAATCGCGATACGTTTTCGTGTCATAGTTTTACCGCGAGAGCGACGACCATCAGTCATTATTTTCTACAACATTTAGCAGGCACTTCAAACTGTTTCGCACTTGGCCCCGTTCGTCCGTCCTCCCATCGAAAGTTTTCCAAGTATGTGCCACAACAGCATCCATCGAGCGGCGACTATTTTCCCCTCGCTTCGGGCCTCGAAAGCTTACGCGTGGAAGTCCATTTTTTTTCTACTTCACGTAAGAATGAGTTATGAACGCGGTCATGGAACGGCAATTAAGACGAGAGAAAAACTCTGCTCCATTAACTGAAAACTTGCTCGTAGCATATTCCTTCTAGAATATTCAGCTTCTTGTGACGGTGTTGCTTGGAAAGACAAACGAGCGGATTTCACTAAATTGTCATCAGAATTAACGAAGATTGGAATTTTATTGGGTATTTCGCGATTGAGTAAAACGGAGTACAAACACCTTTTGGACGCGTTTGTGAGGATTTTCTTTCGATTCGCCACTTCCGATATGAAAAAAATTACAGCCAGAAAATACTGTTCGCCAATTTTTTTCATAAACCACGAACTTTTAAAAACATTCAAAAACCCTGTTTTCAATCCAGAATAACTTGATGCGCCCTACTATTATTTTCACCTTTGTTATTGAATAAGCTTCATAATTTTTCACTGCGAAAGAATTTCTTAACCGAGATAGATTCAAATTTGTTTAAAACGTTATCGAGAACAATTTAAATAATGTAGTAAACTGTTCCAGAATAGCTTACAATATTATTCACCGCGTCTGCATACTTCTAGTATCAAAAAGGCTGGTAGAGAACGAGGGAGTAAAGGAGTGTAAGGAATGGCAAGAGTGCAGCGGAGGGCCAATTCGAAGCCACGAAACTTTTAATAGAATTTATCGCAATGCAATTCATGAGAAAGCCGTACGTCTTAGCGTCACGTATATAACATAGACTCGATCCAAGGCTCTCTCTCGCAAGTACAGAAATGTAGACACAGAGAAGCTCTGGGATGGAGATAAAATCAGCCCCCTTTCACCTACGTCCTTTCCTCCAGCTAAACTCCCCTACCTCTTCCTTTCGGCCGGGTCGAACGTGCACCGAAAAGTGCCGCGTATAAGTTTCCACTGAAGTAAGTTCCGGTTCCCGTATTCCGTGGGTAGAGCACAGGCTAATCGGAATTACAAATACCTGCTTGGCTCTACCGTACATTTCCCCGCTCCAACCTCCTCCCCTTCGCTCTTCGCGAGTCAGCTAGAAATCTTCTCATTCAAATTTTCAGGGATTATAATATCGCAATCAACTCGACTGCCTGGAGTTTTATCGAAACGCCTTCTTCAACGAAAACCACAATTACGATACTTTTTAATTGAACCGAATACCGCGATTGTATCGCGAGTATAAAGTTTTGATACGATAGTTTGAAGAGTCTTCTATAATGCAAAGCATCTTTCCGAGAAGCTTCGGGAACGCGCAAGTAGGAGCCGGTGGAAAGGAGGTGGTGGTCATCGAGTACTCGACACACACCACCACCTGCACTTACGATCTCATCTGTCTCTTTCACTTCCACTGGCCGGGAAGGTCTTTTCGTACCAACCAGATTTACTACATTCTCCTGTAATTATCATCATAAAGTCGACTTTACGAGCAGTAAGGGCCCTCGTAAAGGAATGCTTCATTTCGCTCTACGCATCGCCCCGAGTACTTGCGCACACCCTCAACTTCTACACCCTTGAGTCAGGCGCTACCTACACCTACGCCGGTCATCTTAGTGCCCAACTTTGGAATAACCTCGAGCCGGTTTTAACTATTCATCAAAAGTTCTTCTTTTATTTACGATTCGGAAACTTTTTAATGGAAAAACAAAGCATCCATCGTTAATCCCGCGTTTGAAAAAACCAATGAGATTTGATCCAACCCGGAAGAAAATTTATAGAAAATGTTATGTGTCGGGAGAAGTACCAAAAGTTGAGATTTGACTGTAATGTCCGTTTCATGGCGGATTAAAACGATGTTACCGGCCCGCGTGTGAGTTATAAAACCACTAATGGTTAATAAAATCCTCGGCTGTATCATGTGTGACGGAAAAAAGATCATACTTTGCTGTAGGGTAAATCAACGAACGAGTAACATGGAAGAATGACGCTTGAATAACGACGATTTAAATACGATTTGAATATCTAACGGGCAATAGTCTCGAGTAGCGTGAACACCGAGTGGCATCAAAGTCTGAAACTCCCATAATTACTACAATTTCAGCGAGAATTAAAGCAACTTGATGTGCAAGACGGGCCGATACCGCTCAAATCGTCGGAATATTTTATCTCGTTTCGAACCGTTGATTTGTTCACTTTTCGCCAACTTTACAAAACGAAAAAACTGTCTTTTGCTGTCTTTTTAAAAGCAGTATTTATTCACCAGTTTCCTTCCAAAAGGTTGATTGTAGAAGAAAGTGAAAAAAATCTCCCGAGTTTCCTTCAAAGTCGATGCTGTGTTTTTTCATTCGCTTTGAGCTTTCGGATTGATCGCAGCCAAATGGCTTAAAGTCATTATTTTCATTAGGCGCGGGACTAGTGCAAATTACAATAACTAATGAACCACCCATTACGAAAGTCTTTTCTCCGAGTCTTTCCTCCGCATTAACGACGATGGCAACTTCTTTGCAGGCGTAACAAATATAAAAATAAACGAATTTATTTGTACCACAAATGCGCAATCCGCTGCTTCCCTTTGACGAAAGAATGACAAAGAGAATTGACTGATTAAGTCGAATTTGCAATTTTAATTACGTGTCTGCTATGGCGCGAGGAGAAATAAGAACGAAGAAAGTTTTAGGAGGATGAGAATCTTCACATTTTTATCTGAAAAATGTTTGACGCATTTCTTTCGCAAGAAATTATTATAAATTGTTTCTCTACAAATTGGTAACAATTGAGACGTATAAATCGAGCTTGCGCTGACGAACAGGTCAAAGTTTCGGCATCTCGCAGTTCTTGCTCCCTACATTAGTTTGTATTTCTTTCGAAAGATACAATTACAGCAATAAGCCACGGAAAAAAATGAAAAAATCGCAACGATGATTGAGGCGAAACCCTCGATGGTCCATTCGTCGCCGCTTCGTTTGATGCGGTGGTGCGGTGGTCCTTTCCTCGGCGAACAAGAGATGCATTAAGAAATACCAAAACAAAGGCGAGACAACCAGAGTGGTTGGCGGCTTTTCGAAAGCAGGCCAGAGAACAACAACAACTCGGGGGAGCGAAGCGGAACGACGACGACGATCGACGTCCGTCTCTGCCATTGCGAATGCTACGTTTTAAGTGGCAAGTTTTCTCCTGTGACTCTTTTTACCGCGTCCTTCCGATTCATCTCAGATACTCGACGTCTGGACTACGTCGCGTTAGGTACTTTTTCTTTGAAGACGGATCAAATGGAAAAATATATGTCTCTCCACTTACATCCCACTACAATCAGCCAGCTTCGCTTTTTGCGGCTTTCAAACCAACGATACATGAACATGCAAGAACCTCGAGATTTTCCCCGTTTTTTCATCGTCATTCGATTACTCGCAATGTTTGCCAAATTAGTGCTAGAAATATTTTTCTCTCAGGAAAATTCCGAAAACATGAATGTAATCATGCGATTATTCATGGATGAATGGAATCCATCTTCGTGGCATCTTTTCATTTCTAAAACTTCTGATACGTCAGATATGAATATTTCGATAACCTTCGCAACTTTTCCGAAGGACCATCCTATGGGAATTCTGTTTGGCTGAATGCAGAAGACGTCACGTTTCTTGATACATCAAATACGAAAACATATCCGTATAAGTATATTTAATTTTGAGAAAATCCAACGTTTTGTAACGGACAAACCGAGCAAACCGACATAGATGTATATTACGAAATGCCGTAGAAATAAGACTTTGATTGGCCGGAATGACTTTCGTAGATTCGCGCAATTTTCGAAATAATAAATTTCGAGGAATATCTATCATTCTTCGTCTCGAATGAAATCTGACAAATGGCAAACAAATCTGCGGTCGGAGGAGCTGGGGAAAAAAGAGGAAGAATGAAAAAGTGAATACGCGAGCACTCTTGAGACGCGTCGGAATATCGAAAGAAACGAGAGCAATCCTACGGGAACCAACAGGATTCACAAAAGGGCTACGAATGATTTGTGAATATGCAAAGATAAGGGGCGCATCCGTCGGAACGGCAGCGGTCAAGATAGCCCCGGGTCCCTGACTGCCTAAAACACGGAAAATATTCGAACTGATGGCCGCATATTTATCGTCCACGGTGACCCTAAATTTTCCATTATCCGTCGAATCCCATACGTGCCAAAAAAACGTGTTTGAAATTTATTCCCATCTTTGCGACGTCCATTCTACCTCGCATCCCTTCGCTCCCCATCACTTTTACTCCATTTCAATTAACGAGCAATCGTTTAAAAGTCGAAACGACAAATGAATATCGTGTCCAGTTTTACTTGGATCGAAACAAATCTCGAATGCTGAATTGAGGACGTAATTTTTCGACAAGAGCAAAACTGCATTTATCGTTTAGAGTGCCATGACTGTTAGGAGAAGTGGAAATCACAAAGACGAAGGCAGTCAAGTGAAAGAGAAAGGGGTTTTCTTCCGGTCGTAACGGCTTTTAAGGTGTTAATGCCGTGGCAAGCACCGAACGCCGGCAATAAAGTTCTAAGAATACAGGACGATCGTAAAATGATAATTACAGTAGTAACGCTAAGTGATATTGAACTTGATGTTGGAGAGACCAAAGCCCTCCCTTTGGCCAAGGAAAGAACCAGGTGGGTCTCTCGAGGTTAATTTCTCTAATTACGTTTTACTGTTATGAATGAACGATGGTATCCACTGCTGCGAAATCAACGTGCCGTTTGGACCATAAAATATTTAATACACCGAACGAGTTTCGGAAAATTGGAATATTTCTTTAAAGACGATAGTACTCCTCGCGCCATCTGGAGTTTACGACAAGAGTTAGACCTATACAAATGAGATAAAAAGTTATTTCCTCGTAACAACGGTTTGATGCTACTAAAAATTCATTTGTTGAACGTTGTTCTTTCAAAGTCTATTATTAATAAAAGGAACGAAAAACTTGAAAAAGTAAAGAATGACTTTCTCCTAAGTAACTTTCTTTTTCTCGGCTGGATAAGGCGAAACTTTTCGGAAGTTCATCGAAAGCGAAAAGCTCTCGCTATTCTTAATAGACATGTGTTAAAGAATGGGTATAAAGCGGTACAATCGCTCCTGATTATGGTTTCTCATCTTGCATTTCGTTCATAACTGTAGCGTAATCCGAGATGACTGGGTCAACGATTCAATAAGGAATTCTTCGTATCAAAGTTAAAAGTCCTAATGGTACGTCGAAGAGGATGCATTTATTTCAAGTCAAATTTTGATATTGTTATAGAGGAAGGAAAGGATTAAATTCGCTGGGCGACTATAATCCACTTTACATTTTCAACAACCCTTTCTAACCATGGCGGCTAATACGGTAATGCATCGGAATCCCTTCACGAGCTGTAGTTTCCGACAGTCGTAAAGCTGGTTTAAGTAATTCCCGATAGAGAGAACCTCCCTGAGCGACGCGTGGTCTCCATCACATCGAGTGACTTCTGATAGAACCACGTCATGGTGTAACCTATAATGTTTTTTCAGCCTAACGCTATTTACTTTTCACCTCATTACGTCGACCCTCTCTGGCCAACTCGGAATAACGAGCTAATGAAATCTAGGAAACATGATTTCACAGTCTTTTCCTCTACCAAGTTTTTATTTTCATGTTTGCATCAATCGATGCTGAACAATGATAACGACACGTGTCACAAGTACGGTGAATCGCTCGGAGAACACGTCAGAACTTTTTCAGTCATCGGTCAAAAGCTGTCAAACGACATATGTGTCTCGATATTACGAAAAGTTTGAGAAAAGTATAAGGACTGTCATCGTATAGAAAATTGTGCAACTTTTACGAGGTGCAAAATTACTCAACGATTCTTCCGAGACAATGTCAACTTTACGCAGATGTTTGTTTGGAGAGAATTCTGTCTATTGAAATCATTACTTGAAACACTGCGCATGGGAAGGAAAATATGTTGAATTATCTCGGCAGTAAATTTAGTACCAGAAACAATGAAAGCAAGCGGGGAAGAAGCGATGGAGAATAAAAACTATAAAGCGAAAGAATGTTGTCAAACGACTTCCTTCGACGCTTTGAAAAACAATACGAGAATAATCTTCAGTGCGCCTGCAGAACAATATTCCCCGCGTAATCTCCGTAAAGTACTCGAGTTAAATGCATTATAGCTCGATCCCGGGGACGTTTTCCTTTTGTCTCGAGCTACCTTGGTGCGCGCGGCCCCGCGACTACCGTGAACAATTTATCGCTTCAAGAAAAATAGAGAAGAAAAAAGCGGAAGCACGAAAGCGCGCAAAGGATGAAGAAGATGAATAAGAGAGGGAAATGGTGGAAAAGCACCCTTCTTCCCGAGAGACAAGTGATGTCGAACGTGGAGAAGGGCTGCACCCACTTTTCTTCCCCCTACTTCATACCACGGAGAAGGGTCAAACTTCTTGTAAACCATAAAGAGGATTCCCAGTCATTAGATCGTTTTGCCTGGGTGCCGGGAACCGATCCGTGTCGCTTTTTAGACGTTTCCCGTCTAGTTTTTACTTTTTAATCTGGCCCGGACCAAAGAGATCGTGGTGGACATTGAAAGTTGTACTTTTAAGAAGATTACGTCGGAGCAGACTCGCTCAATGGAATATTTTCGCAATATTTGAGTCACTCAACAAACAAAAACACGGCTACAGAAAGCGCTGTAGGCGGTAATAAATTTTCTGCTCGCTGAAATACTCTCCATTAAACCCCACAAAAGTCTTCAATTTCCCCAACCAAAAAGAAGTTACTAAATCTCCAAAAAATTACAAACACCGCAATTTTCCGGAACGATAAAAAAAACATTAGCTCTGGCGGAACTTAAAAGTATCGGAGCTGACGGAGAACAATCGTGGCGCGAGAACGCAGAGCGAAGGAATCGTGATTTCGGGATAGTCACCCTGCGCCATAGATCACACGGTCGAGGAATTGAGTTAGGAAGAAAGGAACCAGTTCGGCAAACACTTCTCTACTACAGGATTTATAGCTTAAAAAAGTCCAAGAGGGTCTCCACTTTATCTGTAATGTACTGATCTTGCCTTCGTCGACACTGGGCGTCGGGGCGACCCTGCGTACCGGTCTGTAAGTCCGCTACCCTCTGATCCAAGCTCCAGAATCACAACCTGCTATTCGCGTCCGCCAGGGGTGCCACACAGTCAAACCTCCATGATTTATACTCACGCTTATTCGTACCCTACTACGTTTTTACCAAATCTCCAGGCAGATTTCTGAATCTTACGGGTATTAACTATCTAAATTAAACATCGATAAGCGGGCCTCGGTCCGATTTCCGATGAAATCCCATCAACTTTATCTACCGTTCGGAACCTTTTTCAAACACTTGTTGTGATCGTAAACCTCTTACAGTTACAATTCTTGCATATCCGTAGGAAAAACGATTGAAATTCGTATTAAAATGTATGGAGAACGGGAGGCTTTTATTGATCGAAGAATTTGCGTGCTCCGACTTTTAGATACCCATATGCCCTTACATAAATGCCCATATCAAACATGAAGATCACCACCCACATGATGGAGATGCGCTCGCATGTTAATATTTGTCGAAGTGATTATACTCGATTTGAGACGTTCGTCAAATCGCTCGGGTGATACCAAACAAAGTGAAAAGACAAATACAATGTAAAAAATAGCTGAACCTTGATAATAGATTACGCGTGAGAAATTAACGAAAGCTTTGATCAAGGTAGGCTGATAGAAATTCGGCAAAGCTCATCTTCAAAGCTTCGGTGGTTCGAACCAAATCGACAGGTTCTTAAGAGTAACTTTGGCATCTGCGGTTTGAGTTCCGAAAGACGTTGCTCCCTTCAGTCGAAATGCAAAGTTCTGTGTCTGAGAGGGGCCGCTACATCTTAAACTTGACCTACGAGGAGGAGAGCTTCTGCAAGGTAAGGAGATAAAGTAAGTAAGTTACTATCAGCAATGCCTTTGACTGCAGATTCGGACGGAATCTTCTAATACGCAAAGGGTACAGAAGAGGTCGTGGTCAGCGATACAAGGCACTCGCGAAATTATGACTAATTAACCGTAATTATTAGAAAGCCTCGTACAAAAGGAAAACTCCACATCAAACAAAGCAGCACCGTTTCCAAACTTTCCGGCATCTAAAAGTACGGATGAATTCGTGCATTTTGTATGTCCTTTCGGAATAAAATTATCGGCTTGCAGCATCAAGATTTGATATAAAATAAACGTGACGAAGACACGGACAACAGAGGGATTGAGAAAACGCGTAGCAATTTCATCCATAAAAAGTCTCATAAGAATTGAAAGCTTTCGTTTTGACAGACGTCTCGTAATTTCGAGTCGCTTGTCGCGCACGTCCGAGAAAGATTCTTCAGGGAAGGGGGATGCGGGAGAGAAAAATCAGAGCTCGTGAAAAAGTCGGACGCGAAAAGAATCTGGACATCGTGACGGGGGAGTTTGCAATTGGGAGGACACCCTGGCGGCGGCTCCCTTTGGTCTACGAGTTTAACATGGTTGCGTCATAACCTCCGATCTCGGATCCATCTTATCGAAGCGCCCCCTCCCCCCCCCCTCCCTTCGCCCCAGCGTCTGTTGCCCAGCCCGAGCAAAGCAATTCTCTCTCGCTCGGCTTCTCTTCGGGAACCTAGTCAGCCACAGTGTGATCAATGAACGGCGCAGATGCTGTTTCGGACGCGGAATATTGTGTATCTAATCGCCCACCCTGTCACTCTGACCACAAGCCGACACCCCCTCGTCTCTCGGGACGACGTCCCATAAATCGGAATTTCAAGCTTGCCCGGCTGTGCCAAGACAAACTAACCTAAGATCGAACCCGACGATTTGTCCCGACCGCGAATTATGGCTGATCAATAATTTAATATTAGAACCGTTTTCAACTTGACCAGTACACAAACCAGGAAACACCGAGAATTCGCAAAGCAACACGGACGAATGTCGTATTTGTTTTTTCAAATTAATCGAGCCAAAAGCAGAAATGCGGAAGCTAAAAAATTGCATTGAGCCGAGTTCCCTGGCGGATAATTCGCGACTGAACAAATTGAATAGCTTTAATGCCATTAGTTCGTGGTAGAATGAATATTGGAAGATGCTCTTTGAATATATTAGGGATGATGACTAGGCGGGCATCGAATTTGCTTCAGTAATAGGGGATGATTCGGGCAAAAGCTGACTCGGCTTTTCAAGACGCCGGACACCCTCAACGCTTCTTACCTAAGAAGCTCTCGAAGCAGGTGACGGGATATGACTTCATCGAGCAGCTTGGCGTACTGCAACTAACGGCTGTACCGACAGGGTCGCGCAACCTCTGCCGAATCCTCTCTTGTCAAGTTTAAACCCGCTACGTGACTAAGTTGCAAGCGGCCTGCTAAGATGTCCGCTAATTTATATGTTCGCGTTAACTTGCCTCCCTCGTCAACCACGCGCAAGGAACGAAGCTTCTCTAGGAAAGCCACGGGTAGCATAAGTAATCGGTGTTCTCGTGTCGGGCAGATGCGACAAAGATCCCTCGTCCCTACGGGAGGGAGGGACTAAACATCTTTTATCACGTTCTACCTCCACCCCGGAACCCCCAAATTAATTATTCCTTCTCATGTGTTTACTAGCGCAATTTTTTCACTCAAAAGCCTAATCAGGAAGCAGGTTTTCGTTCCGCGATATCGCGCCCAGTGTAGGCGCGTATAAATAAAGTAAGTATCTCAACGACACGGGACAACGGAGAACACGTTGTACAAAGCTCGTGAAAACGCGAAGCTTCAAGCCCTCGTCGGATACACCCTCGCACGCAGCGACTGTAGGACAATGTTTTCTTATAATTAATGAGGAAGGGTCGCTGAATGGACCGGTACACGGCCGCAAGGATAGAAAGGGTGTAACTAAGAACTTGGGGCAATGCCTTCGACGCCGAGGAAACTTGTGAGGAATGTTTCTCGCGGAATGTTGCGTCGTTATTGGCTACGTTTATCATCTACGATAGCGCGGCTCACGGTATTGCCTTGCTTTTTTCCATCCCCGACACTTTCACTGAATGACTCATCGCTATGCAACAACCGATTATCAATTACCATGGTCCATACCGAGAAGAAGAAATTTAACAACGGTCTACCATTGCGAGTGAATTTCTGTTTCTTTGAACCTTGAAAGTCTCGGCTCTATTTAAGGAGGAAATTTATAGACTCTTGTTCTTCTCAGTTTTACCCCTCGCTTTACAAAACCTAACAGAGGTTGCATTCAATCCGGAATCTGGTTCTAATTAAATTTGATCAAACGACTCTACAATTACCGAATATGGTCGAATTTCTATTAAACAAAAAATCGGTTCCAGGAGTATAATAAATCACATGCTTTGTTTTAGAGTAACTATGGATTTTTCGGAGAAATTGCTGCACGTGAAACGTGCTATAGTAATAAGGACACAAATATTTGTAAACTGCAAACAAGGATTTGAAATTGAACATGTATCGTATTATAAAAAAAGTGTATACCCTCTACCGAAACGAGATTGGAGGAGAATCTATTACTCGTTTGTACGTCGCAAACTAATTTATTGCGAAACGCGTACCCCAGCGTATTTTCCCTTTGTAATTATCGAGGATGAGAAGGACTTTCGAAAGAATGCAATATTCTACCACCTCAAGCTCGAGCTATCAGCTTCTTCCCGAGTTCAATCATTCATTGGAAAAATCAAGATTCGGAATAAAAAAAAATACAATTGTTACAGAGCTCTTCGGAAAGTACAGCAAACTTTATTTATCGTAACAAAATTGTTTGTAATTTCATCGAATGAGCAGGCAACCTGTCGTATGCGACAGGAACAAGAAGTATGAGAATTGGCGTCTCCTATGCCAATCCAAGAAAATTCAAAACTGCCCGAGGAATTCGGAACACGCAGAACGCTGGGTCGCGCACTTTGGTGTTTAACTTAGCCGCCGATACATATTTCAATCGTCGTAGCAAGGACGAAGGTCGACGGCTGTTTGCCGGTGACCAAAATTTAATATTCATCCAATCAGAAGCGAGAGCGGATCGTGTTTGCTCTTTCGCAAGGCCTGAACGAAAAATTGTTCTGCATAACCAAGTAGGCGGCAACTCCCGACGACACGGCCAGAATTCGCGACAAACTTTTAAGCAGCTTCCGGTCAAGCATGCTCTCTCTACTTTGTGTCACGGAAAGCATTAAAGTGAGTATTTTGCTTATCGGTATTTGCTATGCACATCAAAGTATAAAATATTCAATGTGCTTACCCAAAGTTTAGTATGCTTACGAAGAAAAATTGTACGTTCGATTCATACCAGTCGATATTTTGTCGATAAAACATGAGTCTGAAACAACTGGTAATGATTTTAACTTTGCACTTTTACACTCGAATTTACTTAGGTGCAATTACGCTTGTTCCTAGCCACTTTTTTCGGGCTTAGTTCGAAAGGTCACGAATCACCTTCGTTCCATCTTTCATGTATATCATTTCGCCACAAGTTTCGTCGTCGGTGAGCGCGCGATATCATCAGAAACTTTTTTTTGCCTCGATTTAACGGTCAAGGAAGATACCTTGTACTTAAAACAAGTTTTCGCTCGAAATGTTTTTAACGAGAAATTTTTTGCGGATTATTCTGCTTTTTTGCTACAGTATTTCTGTAGCCATTCTAAAACAGTGAAACCAAGGAGTGCAAATTCGAAATTCCTTCTCTTCTTTTTTTCTTTGTGTTTATAGATCGAAAAAATTCTTTAGGAAATGAAGTTCCATTCATCGAGTAAAAAAGCAGTGCAAATGAATTTGCGGTATCGTAAAAATGCGTATCAAGATGGTAAAAAGTCATATTTTTCCTCCACTGCACGAAACGCTAAATATTTCTAGAAACTGTACAGTATTGTATGAAATGAGGACGAAATTTTTTAAGAGTTTGTTAAACAAGCAAACTATTGTTCCGGCCTAACAACACGAGAGCGGAATGCCGTTATTACCGCATAGGCCACCAATTTAACGATGAGTGAATAATTGCAAGGGTTTACGGCTTAAACCAGGAGGTTTAGCGAGAGCTTCTCGAGACGCCGCGTTGTACTCGCATGGTTATATTTATGGGCGATTTCAGTTTTGTGGAGCAAGCAATAGTATTCACCAAAACCCATGACCTCGGAAGGAATACATGACCCGATTATCGGAAACGCAAAAAAACCCCGTACACGTTAAAAAAACCTTGCTACTCTGACAATTTTGCGTGATTATAATAATTCACTTCAAAGATAAATTTAGGTTTCGATTGAAAAATTCGTATGGAGAGGAAAAAATAGCTCATCGTTAAAAAATGCGTGCCACGCAGTAATAAGAGCCATCGAACGAAGAACGTCGCGATCATTAATGTTCGGCGTAGCGCTTGCCCTGAAAGACGATGGAAAGGAACGACGAGAAACCGCCGTTAAGCGCCGCTTCGGGCGTTTTCACTTTAGTTGCTATCGCGCGAGATCCACGTTCCTCTCAATTTTCAAAAATTCATATTAATTGCGTCATTGAATTAAAAAATTATCATCCCAAGTTCATCGAAACATCGAAGCTTTGCAGCATCTATTTTATAATAGAAAAGTACGAAATTGGCGGAAAAAGAAGAAACGCGAAAATACCACCCGACTACGCTGAGTTCGCAATAGCGTGAAAAAAGTTTTAATTAGAATTTTTTTCTTACGTAACTAGAGGTGTTAATGTTAATGACACGAGATTATGACGCAAACGAATACGTGCGTATGTTCGTTACGGCAGCGTGAAAATTCATAATTAAGCGACGATGCCGCTTATTACATCCAAGTTTCCGAAGAAGCGAAATAAGGAGGATGGGAGAGCTGGGCTGCGGTTACTCGCATAATCTCTTTCATAATGCAGATGCCAAGATGAACCGCTGGACGCGGTTCGCCCGCGTACCACGGCTCAGTCTCTTGAATATTTCAGTTAATTTCCTTCGCTTTTTTCTCCGTTGATCGTCAATAATGCGTCGAATTTTCTTCAACAGACAATCCTCGTAACGAATACCGAAGCAAATACCTAATAAGTTTCCAAAATAATAATAATAATAATCCGACAAGGGTCTTATCGACCAAAAATTCTCCGGTCAATCTCTCGCTTTCATTGTCCGGGCCATGCCTCAATCCTTTTGATGGTCATCTAGGAGATTGTTATTTCATGCGTACACAGAAATTGTCGACATCAGAGAACGCCCGAGTGTAGAAGAAGTAAGAGTAACGTCGAATCCCGCTTCGTGACAAATAGAAGCTTTGTGTCACGACAATGGGGAGTTTATTTCCGGGCCGGCTGGAGCTACAATGTAGGCACTATACTGTAATTAAATTCCCAAACCCAAGGATTCGGAGGTTAGAGAACGGCAAGGGGTCGCTCGGTGCAGGTCCAAGCCAACGGAGCTGGAAACCTTAGCATATTGCATACTGACCAGTCCTTACCGTCCACCTCTTCTACCACCTACCACCTTTCACCGCCCCCATTTTCCAACAGTATTATAGCGGGTTACTAAACGCTATATTGTTCACCGTATGTTCCTTCCTTCCTAGCCATTGCCTTCAGCATCTCCTTCCTCAAAGCAACACAAATAAGATCAGGCACAAACATTAAACTTAGTCGAAAGTGCAAATTTGTTGGATTTGTTGAATTAAGGGCGTATATCAACGCTGACATTTTAAGCTACGTATTCAAATTGTTCATAGTAGTCGAAATCATTACGGTATCTTTGAAAAATATTCTGTAGAATTCCAACTTTGCGCGCGTTCTTATCGTCTGTTAAAAAGTTGTTACGGTGCGGAAAAGAGAGAAGACCATCATAGTTCAATTATACTTTCCGAAACTCGGTGAAATTTCAAAGTTACGTTTGGTATTAAAGAAATGGGAGCGTAATTTAATAAGATGGAATCAACAAACCATTACAAGAAAATGAAAAACTATGAAACCCTACGCTAGAGAACAAATACTTCCTACAGTGATACCTGTAAATTCGAGTTACACGACTCGTACATATTTCAAGACAAATAAAGAACCAAAGTAGGAAATCGTAGCAGCAGAATCGGGATCCGAATTAACTGCAATTTCACGGCTCATAAAATGACGAGAAATTACGTGTAATGGGGTCCAAAGTATTCGGCGGCGATATGGAAATATGTTCAGTCATTCCGAGCACGGATTCTTTATTTTTACAGAGGCGGCAATCTTAACCTCCTCGAATCCCTCTCGGGACCTTAAGCCGATGTATAGGACGCAACGAGGACTATGAGAACGAGATCGCTCATGCGACGACACGGATAGCGTTTTAATGCGCTGAGAATATCGGAATCTCGTCTGAGAGGTCGAAAACGTTGCGGGTGGTTCGGGGCTAAAATGAAAGTTGGAAGCAGAGCTTGCCACAGCAAATCCGGCTTGATTAAAACACTGTTGAAGGAATCCGTAACCCCTTTATTTCCCCCTCGTCGCCCCCGCTTTTCGCCCGTCGGCTCACCCCGTTAGCTCCTCTTATTTTGGCCTCTGTACCCTTCCCCACCCAACCACGCCCTTTGGCCGCAGAGAGCTAGGTATAATCTTAATGCAGTCTTATACGAAGCGGAACGGAGCTATATTTCATTATAACCCCGCAGCTTTTCCGGTCTCAAAACCCTTTCTATTCCGCTTATAAGCGCCGTAAGCTCAATCTGCGACAAAATATTGAGAATCGGGAAATGAGGGAGCGATGAAAAAGCACGACGACGCCGAACGTTCCACCGTGGTACAAATTTAACGATCCCCGCGTGAATTATCCAAGAAATAACAACTCTCGGAATAACCCTTCGCGAGCTCTTTAATTGGCCGTGCAAATTTGATTTTTCAGCCCTTGGAAAACAGTCGCCGAGCGCGTTTCTGAGATGCGTGGAATTAAGTTTCTTCATGCAGAACTCGCGTGCTTGCGCATAAATACACACGGAGTTTGACCCTTCCTGCCGAGCTTCGTCTACGAAGCGAGTGCAGAATTCACCGGAGCAACAGCCTTTGGGCATTGGTCCAGAGTCTGATGCGGATTTCAGGAGCAAGCACAGCTACTAAACGGACCACCTACTTGCCATCATCCGGCCGAAACCAACGGCTGCTAGGTGTAGTCCCGAGTGCCGAGGAAATGGTCGTGACGTTACCGGCTGAACTTTCTGAAGCTCGATGCTGCCCGAGAGAAAGGAGGCTGAGGGGCCGAGAGGGTGTATTTACGACGTTACAATGCCCCCGGGGCTAATCCTCGCCCCGAGCTGCGCTGAGAATTCTCCCTTAGCCTGCTCGGATGCAATCCCGTTCTCGGTTGCCGGACCACGGATTGACGGACGAAATTGCAAGACTTGATTCCCGAAAACACTATTCTCCACTCATCACTTGGAAGTAGGTCACATTTACACGGTACGAAAGTAAAACTCAACCTTCATCCCATGCGATGAATAATTGCAATTGTCTTTACTGAAATTTACGAAATTGGCTTGAGATATCAACTTAGAACTCAATTCATTTGGCAAACTTAATTAATGGTGCTTCGAAGGAATTTATTTCGGAGAAAAATGTGATATCAGGGATTACAAAGCGAGAGTTTGAAACGTTTTATGGAGCAAGGCTTAAGCGGCACGCGCCGGTATAGAGTTAAAAAGGTTCGGAATAAAAAAGCTTGTGGCAACTCATAGCTATAATGCAGAGGGTGCGAGGGATTGAGGTGAAATGAGGTGAGCGGTCGAGGCGAGCCAGACGACCGTAAGTATTAAATAAATCTCCTTAAGCGGATTAGGGTCCTGGCTTTCCGGTATTTTAACGCTGCGTTTTCTGCGATCCGGAAAACATGTATTATCTAGACCTCAAACTGATTTTTCAACACCTGATCCCATCCCTTTGAACGCTCCGTAACATATGTTACCGGGAACTTCCATTTCGCGAGGAAAAATTACAAATCGGCGAAGAAAATATTTATGAGATCAACAACATCGGCTGTGGAGTATGCAAATACTCATTAATTATAAGCTGTCGCTGTTTCGCTGCCTTTTATCTCGTTCCCTCCAACGGTACGGAGTTTATCTCATTCAGATGCTCCTAGAGCCCTTTTAGCGACACCACCTCGCTGCTTGCCATCGGCTAAATAGCTAACTTGGCGCAACTATCCCAATAGATTATGATTATTGTGGAGGAAAGCTCTGATTTATGCAATTATCATAAATTTGGACTCCCTCCCACGTTCTGCCACCTTGCGTATGCTCAAGACGCTCCTCCTGTGTCTCTATTCACGAGATTTCAATAGCAAATTACGTACCCGTCGAGTCTCTTTCAGCATTGAATAAAAATGTTTTCCCAAGTTCTGCCGAGCTTTGCAGCACTACATCGATTTCGTTTAACATTTTTCACGTGTACGAATGCACCGTTTAGGTAATTACTCGTGGAACTAAGAAAAGATGTAGAAAAAACCGTAACAATCACCGAATCTGTCACGCTCATCATTTATTTTCATTCGAATTAGAGAAAATGTGGACATCTTCGATATCTCTTTTCATTTTTCAATTATATATTACCATTGGTTTCCATTTTATTGCTTACATTAAACTCAATATGATTCTTGATTTTGCATCATTTCTATAAATGTAAAACGACGCTTTTTCAGGTAAAATTCAAAGAGAAATATAAATACTCTAATTCAAACCTGGAAAAGAAAATCTTAGTCATCGAATGTATGAGTCTTTTAACAGACTGGTAATTTTATCAATCATCGTTGTTTGATTCCAGAGCAAATCCTTATCAGCGGATTAACTAGCGCACTCTACTGGTCTCAGAAAAATGCAGAAGATGCAAATCGATGCCTTGATATCCATCGTACTTTTCTGCTTTACCAGTGCACGATGTTCAGGATAATCTTTGATACAATTTTTAATACTATTTTTCATAATCCCCTTCTAGAATTATAAACAATTACGTTCTAAAATACAGATTAGAGTGAATGATTTCAATCTTGAAAGGTCTCGGTACAACCGATTGCAGGAAACGTGTACCGACTGAGATAATATTGACCTCTACCACTGAAATCTGAGAAAATTCTCAAGTTTCGCCAGCGTTGTTCAGTAGAAACAAAAACACGATATGAAAGACGAACAATAAAAATGAATATGAAAGCAAGTAAAACTGGAGTTGCCCGAGGATGATAACTGGGGGAAAATGGAGAAAATCCGCCACCAGCAACGTAGATCATGTCTTTACCCTTGGTAACCTTGTGTTTCGTTCGGGAAAGCTCGCCGAGATGGCGCGCGCGTCGGAAACAAGCGCACTGGTTTCCGGGTCGCGCAAAATCTGGGAGTAATCCCAGCCCTCGAGGGAAACCACCCCACGACAACTTTGCCAAGTTCCCCGTCAACTCCCGCCGCGAGGCAGTCGAAACTTCTCGACAAACTTTAAAAATCGTTATTTCGCCAAGAAGCAATCATGTACCTGCCTCCAATGCTACGCTTTGTATCTATTCGTAAAGACGGATGGCCAAACATTTGGCCTCTTCAATAACTGCAATAATTCCTTTACTTCCCTGAACAATGAATGTACAAATAATGAAATTAAACAAGCCCAAAGAAAACAAAGTTAAGCTACGAATTGCAACGTTGTTGAAACAAAAGTTCCTCCAAGATTATGCAAACAGTCAATCAAGTTGATTTAAACTGCGACTCGCGAATAATAAAACAGCATAATTAACCCGATCGGATAAACTTATCGCTCGCCTGAAAAGATGCGAAAATCAAGCACACTTCGCTCTTCGTCGACATCGGTGTAGAAACTAAATAAACCCAGTCTGCGCAATCGAAATTTCATTTGCATCTCTGGCAGACCGAATTTTTGCGTACGCTCTCTGCCAAATTGACCAGGAAAAGCACGCTAAATATTTGCCGTTGATCAAACAAAGGGATGAGAATAAATATTTATTTTCTTCCTGTCCGCGAGTACTCGAATGACGGAATTATTGATGAAAGAAAGCCTTGGCACGCAAAATGACCTGGATTATTGGCAACTCGATTCGCTCGAGTCAATAACGTCGCAGATTTTACCGATTTCGCGTACATGAATTCACGCCTAATTAGATACTCGGTGGTAATCGAAATTCACGTGAAAGTAAGAGAAGCCGATAACTCGTCAAATGTTATTGGTTCAAAACTCCGCAGAGTTTGAGCATTGAGTACCCGGCATGCAATTTCACTAGTTTCCTAATCACGATAACACAAGTTTGATACTCGACCAACAGTCCCGCTGCAGCTCGCTGAATTGCGATAGTGACGGAAAACTCTGATCCCAACTTTGAACGCGTCGATTATTAATTGCATTTCTTGATATTAATTCGCGGAATTCCGCTTTGAAAAAAGGATGGGAATGAAAACAAGAAAATTATTCACCTCCCGCAATCTCATTTCCTGGGATTCCATTTTCAATTTACCGTAGTTTCGTAATTTTACGTGCATTTACGGAAAGGATTCGCTTTCCGGAATGATCGTGTTTCAGTGATATAAATGAAAAATAATACGAGCACATTCTGCGAACGTGAAAAGACGAAACGCTGACCTTTTTTGGAGTTTGGTGCAATACGGTTACAGGAACTTGTCGGGGTGTTGAAATAGACGGAAGATGAACTGGCTCCGTCGAAGGCACTCTTGTTTCTTTACTCGATGGTAATTCAAGAAGATGCTGAATGGAATGATTTTGCCGGGTCCTTTTCGACGCCATTCTGAAACAAAAATAGACACAAACGATAACGTAAAATGAGATAACGCGCAAAATGTTTCTCCCGAAATCCGTGAGCTACGACTACACGAATTGCGGCGCTGTTGGGCGAAAAATTTTTAACAACGAATACGATAACGCGGAAAGGTGCGTTGCACTATTCACGAGATAAAGCGTGATTAATTAAACATGTTTCATCATCGAGGAATTAATTATAATTGAAAAGCCGAAAGCCGTAGCAACCGCGAAATGGAGAGTGCTTACATTTTTCAGGTAGAGCTGTTTCACCGGATATTGGATAAAACTTTCACATTTAACTTTCCCGTCCTGTGGAGAACGACCAACAAAGCTCATCACCCGAAAGTTTTCCGAGACAAGGACAACTTTATGGAGAGCTGAATGGACGGTAGCAAGAGCGCAAGCGCGAGAGAGAAAGAGATCGTACGGCGAACTCCAGCGGCGTGCGCCGCGACGCTTTCGGAAGCTGTGCTATCTCGTACGTACACTCTACGTTTACATCTGCATTAGCAAGTGTGAATATTCGACGTCGACTCGTCTGCTGACCCGGCAACTATCCAGTTTTTCTCGTATATATTGCGAGGAAAAACACGCGAAAAAAGCCCGGAAAAGTGTTTTCTAGTAAAAAGAAAATTCTGTACTCTATTAAGTTAATGAAAGTTGTTTGGAAGAACAAATAGTTCATTAAAAAATACGGTTACATGCATACGCAAATGTAGAATAAATTGCGTTTTGGTGAAAATTAAGAAACGTTGCTTTTAAAAGAACAGATCGTTTCATCGGAAACTGTCGTAATTTTCGAATGGCATGAAAAACGCTATATTTAAATGCACGAAAGTTGAAGAGGTTTATCGAAGATCGATAAAAAAACAAGCAATATGTATTTCAGTCATCCGACCAACTTTTTAAAGTTTAATGCCTGGACGCTCGAGTAATTTAACACGGCTAAATTAACTTTTCAGTTTCACCAAAGTTTCTCCGCGACTTAACCGCGCTCTGCCCGTCCTTTTCTCTCGGGCAACTTCATCCCTCCCCTGACCAAACTATATCTCCAACTAGATTCGCTTCGCGCCATCTCTCTCACTTTCCCACCCCCCTTTTTTTCCCCTACTTTTTGCCTCCGTCGAAAACTTGACTGCGCCAACTTTTTAAGCGCTTTACCAATGGCCAACGCCGCGTAGCTGAAGGGTCCCCTTTGAAATAATAATATCACCCCTGAATCCGAAGGTTTACGATGCAAACTTTAGTCTCTATCGCTCGCTTGTTCTGTCCCTCGTTCGGGAAACTCGCGGTATTGTCGAGAATTCAAGAACTTGCTCGATATTTTCAAACTTTGCAAAATCGCGCGCGTACCAAACAATACTTTTCATCCCCCTGCCGCAACAAATAAAACTTTTCCACTTTTTGGCAATAATACAACGTCATTACTGTCTGCGAAAAATATCCCGTCAACGGTGCAATGATTTCGAGCGTTTTTCTTCATCGATGCTTTATTCCATTATGCCCCGGAAAATTATTTCAGCGGTTTATTCGCCGGTTATTGAAATTTATAGAGAGAAAGCATCTGGACTCGATCCGCCGTGCGGCGAGAAAAAAAACTTCTATAGCTTATGTTAATGCGAACCTCAAATTAATTTCCGAGTCTTTATCCGAAGTAATATTGAAATTTCGAAAGCTGTGAATCTTTTATTCGGCGCACTGAATTTCAGTCCAATTAACCGCGGGTAAATTATCAAAAAGGTTTCCACGAAGCTGCAAAAACTCTTTCCTTTAATGAAGAAGATAATATTTTCTAGACAGCAATTTGAACGAACTCTCTCATGAAAGATGGAACTCTTCAAGTAATCTGATTCAAAGTTCAAAAGTTTTCCAACAAAAGTTGAAAAATTCTCGAGAACAAATGCATAGGAAATTTGAAACGCAATTAAAACTTTTCGTTGAAGCATTTCCAAGTAACATGTCGAACGTTTCGGAAATAATTAGACATCGATAACGGCAATCATTGGCAGACCCGCGTTTGTTGTACAGAAGCATGCAAAAGAATCTCGGTTTGTCTGAAACGCGAAGAAAAAATCTACAATTTTCGTGATGAATAATTCACCGCTTCCCACGATTCCGCAAGACTAATAAATGTAAAAACAGAGAACAGTGGGTAAGAGGCTAACAATGTGGGCGATAATCCGGGCGGTACGTACTAGGCGGACGCGTCCAAAACCAGGGTGGAAAAGTAACAACGCGCTCCAAAGAATGCTAAAAGCTCGACGACAGCTACTTGCTGGAATCCCGACACAATGCAGCCAACACGGAATTACTTGGTGAAAAGGAGCGATGACGGCCTAATTAGTTGCCTTTCCCGACTAAGCTCGCAAAACCTTTCGCAAATATTATATCGGAAAAACATGGAAACCGCAGAAAATTTGCATCCTTCTTCACAATCTTTCCATTTCTCATCGAATATCATTTTAATACGCTGAGTTAAAAGATTTGCAAACCCAGCAAACGCAGATTCAATTTGTTAAACGTATTTCAGTGCGATTGTGATCAATAAATCACGGGAGAATAAAATGAAAATTACATAAATAATAACGAACCTGACTAATAAATATGTAATTGCGAGCGGGTCGATAATTGCATCGGCTCTGCACGAAATTTCACGGCTGTGATTACAACTCTTGGTCGGTATATCTGTATCGCGGCGATTCCGAATTGGATTGATTAGCCCACATTTAGGAATTAAGATTATTCATTCACGTACTCCGAGTCGCGTTTTCGAGCATTCTTGAAAAGCTCGCAATCAGTTCGAAATAAAAGACTCGTTATATCTTAACCTCGGAGATTACATACTCCGCACGCGAACGTGTACAAGCGTATCATCGTTCCAGTGTTGCAAGGGACTTTAATTTAACATTATAGATCGGCCCACAGTGACCTTTCATGCGCGATAATTATATAACGGCCGATTACTGTACATCAATTCACGCACTGTTTTTCATTTACAAACTTGGGGTACGATTTACGATGTTAAAACTGAATTGAAGAAACAGGATTCGTAAAATAACGCTGTTTGAAGTAAAATGTAATTGCAATTAAAACTTTTGCAAAGATGGGAAATTAAGTTGACGAGTTTTTTGATGGGAGAAAAAAATTGTACGTACAATTTGTTTCGGTAAAAATAACTTGAACCTTGAGCGTAGATTTTGGATTATTATTCATCTTGGTGGATTGTAAGTAGAAAAATCTGTAATAGTCGGACAGGATTGTATGCTGCGAGCGAAAACTTCATTCCGCATTTGATTTTCTCGTAAGATCAAAAGAATAGCATACAGCTTGTTTAATATGAATTAATTCCAACCCATATTTTAGAACGATAAAATTCTACTTTGCTACATTTTTATGAAATTTGCTGAAGAATTTTCAGGAAAAGAAGCAGATTGAAAATAAACTGTAATTATTTTCAGAATGCAATAAAATCCACTTAAGTATTACACTCTCCCATGTTCGATAACGCTAATAAATATTGTAAAATTATTATGTGAATTGAGTTTATGAATTCAAATAACATATAAATTACAATGTAAATTATTCTGCACATATTTCCAATTCCTATTACGAATACAACTGCTGATTACTTTTAGTAAAAAAAATTTTACCATTGGTCTACATTTCAAACACGACAAAAATAATTCAGATCGTGTAGAATTCCAATCAGTTGGGGAAACAATTGAAATTTTATTAGCTGCGGAGGAAAAATTTATTTCAGTATCATTTTCCTCAATAAATTTATCAACATTACAAAGGTATTATCACTTATTCTGCTCCAGAAAAATCAAGAGATAAAAAAATGCGACTCCGAGAGAATGAAAAATTGATGATATTTTATGGAGAATTTTCCGCGTTGACATTTTTTTTCGAAACGTGACTACGACCCACCTGTTTTTATTAATCCTTCACTATTGTTCGTTACTTGCTTCAGAGCACGTATTTAATAATTTGTGCTACACTAAAAACAGCACTGAACAGTACGACACCATTTCACAACGCAATATGCAGTAAACTTCGATTCTTTCAATCCAAAAACGTCATTTTTTCGTCGCCGAGAATCCTTTGTTTCCCGCTTACAGTTTCTTTCTCTTGAACTCCCGACGAGGCCAGTGGTTGCGTCTCGCTTGTTAAACTCTGAAAAAGTTTGCTCGTGAGCGGGTGCACGATCGAAGGCGTGCCGGAGCACAAGAGTGTGGTAGTCGGGAGCTTTCGGAACTGGCTTGGTAAATATAAAAGTTTTGCGCTCTTCCATCCATCACTCTGTTTCTCTTTTTCCCGCTCTTTCTCTCTCTTTCTGGCGCGGACAATTATTGGGACATGCGCGCAATGCGACATGGCGGCACGCCTCGCGAAACCCAACGAGCAATTCTTGAATTCGACGACTCCGACTCGTCATGAATTAAAAGCCGATAACAAACTTTGCGCCTTTCCGCGACTTTGTTCAATTAAAATCCTGAAGATTACATTTTCGAAAATTAAAATTATCATTGACGTTTTCATTCGGTTACAAAAACCAGAAAATTCGTGATGAATAATGTAATACAGAATTCATCCAACTTTCGAGTTCGCAACTGAGGAGCATTTTCAATACAATGCACATTGCATTAAAGTTGGCGTAAAGTTTGATTGATGATTTGCGTTTGAGAAAGTTTTAATGCCTCTATTCACACAGTGGTATAAAACAACGTAACAGAAACGTCAGTTTACAAACTATCAAACTTCTGTATCCGGTTATTCCGTAAAGCACCGCCACAAAATAAATCCGAAAAAGTATTTTACACGTTGTGCGAACACCAAGAATCGGAATATTTTCCCCGACGAAAACTGAACTGACGTTGCATTTGATAATTGATTAAATTAAACGCAGATTTACGAAACGTGAAAACAATCGCGAGCAAATAAAATTGGAATCAATTAAAGGAATGCAATTTGAAAAAGAGTGCAAGTAACAATTATAAAATAGTGATTTTTTTGAAAAATTTCGAAATTGTATAAAAACGATACGATAATGATACGAGATAACCGTCCATTTATGGTTTAATAACGGTCTCAAATACTGCACAGAATATCGTGTTACGTGATGAGACGGGAAAGCGCAAGTTAATCCTTCGATAGTGGACAAGTGGCACGAACCATGACCTCGCTTTAGGCAGCACTGAACCACGTGCCATTTGAATGCAAACTCTCGGCTATTATGCACAAGTAATTAGTGCAATTACAAATTGTTTCGTAGAAGCAAAGGAGCAATTTAATATATTTCCCTTAACCAGCAAATCATAATAATCCGCGATAATCCACTTTGCTCCAATAATTAATTTTTCCCAGTAAATCCCAAACCTGCACTCTCTATTTTTAAAATCATACACGTCAGCGCGAATTCCGAATATCACAAGAATGTTTCATTAAATCCATTCTCGGCGCGGGAGCGATATTATTTCCGGATGACATTAATTTCCCAGCCGCGCAAGAGCGTTCGAACAAAGTTCCATATTTCCATAAAACTGTAACCGGAATAGCAGTCGGCTTTCACCGAATCCGATACAAAGTGATCGCGGATCGAATCCAAGTCGTCCCCACAAGTTGGCCGAGTTTGCGCGCGTGCCAGGCATGCAGCGGCATGCGGAGAACGCGGCACTCCGCTGATTTCGGAAAAGCGCGCGCGTCGGATTCAAAAGTTCGTTGGTGGGACAAAGATGGGGTGTAGGGCCGATCATAAGAGGAGCGGAAGTGGATGCCGCCGAGGAGAATGAGAAAGAATGAAAACTCGTGGAAACGCAGGGGGTCGAAGGGAACGGGGGAAGGGCGCAAGGGAGACGCGGGCGCGCGCGCGCAGGGTTGCATGGCATAACCGGACCGTGCTGTAAATCGGCGCGTACCTCCTTTTCCGTCGGAGATTCGCAGCTTGCCGGCAAGCAAGCAGCAGCAGCTTCGGCCCGATGCCGCGGCGTCGGCTGCCTCGTGGGAGTCAGCTAAGGGAAATCAATATCTCACTAGGGGTAGAGAGAACAGAGCTAACGCGAGAGCGAGGTCGCGAACGAGACGGAGAGAATGACAGATTGATCGAGAGAGCAAAACAGAGAGCGAGCAGTCCGCGGGGTGGCGATCGGGAGAGGGAGGGCACGCTCGGGGAAGGGAAGGGAAGAAGTGTCGATGTAACCGGAGAGGGAAAGCCAGAAAATGGGCAAAGTGCGGCAAAGTCGCGATCGTGCGATTTCCAACGATTCGAAAATCCATCAGTCACTGACCGGGAGCTGCGCGCAAACTTTCAACAAAGTTTCTCGCAAGCGCGCCACGCGATAACGCGTCCAGCGGCTCCTCACGCACGCCGCTCTCGGAGCAGTGTCACGTTTGACGGTGCGCGCGCAAGCTCCAGCTGCCGTCGTCGCTCCAGTCGAGACGGCCGCTTAGCGGGTACTGGCGTCGAGACGCTACGTTACGGCGGCCTCTCCGCGCTCGACAAAGTCTTAGCCATCTCGCTCCCGCGCTCTCGCCGCCGTCGCCCCTCGCGCTCTCCTCCTCGCTCCATCGACGATGAAACTTTCCCGTCGTTGGGACGCGCACGGCGCGCACTTCTACAACTCGACTTTGCCACCTACACGCGCGTGCTGCTGCTCCCTTTTCACCCTCCGTCAATGATTAGATCGCCTAGCTGCTCAGCCAGTGCGCTCCCAGCTCGCCAGGAGGCTTGTCTGTCCGCGTACGTCTCCAACTGCTTCCTAAGAAATTACGATCTTCGGCTTAACCTCGTTTTCCCAGTTTCCCTCTCGCGACAAACGTTCCATTCAGCTAATCTTTTTGAGAGTGGGATCTTTGTGATGCTCATATTTTATTGTTCCAAGAAACGACGGTGAAGTGGTCGCTCCTTAATGGATTTCTAGTTTTTTGCTATACCAGTATTGCATTTTTCTATACGGCACGAAAAAAATTAGAAAGAATTGCAACGATGTAGATGCTATGTAAAAACGTTCCATTAATATGGGAAATTTGAAATTCTATATGATAGCACTGCATTTCTTTCCACTTTTTCCTCTACTTTTGCACATGCTGATGTGCTCTTGCATTCCCATTTTTGCTCCTTTCTTTCATGCTTCGGGTCTTTGTTTCTTCTCTTACAAGTTGCTACAACTTTTTCTTTGACCTTTCTCGCGTCTCCTTTCTTCTTCGAGCCCGCAGGCTGCCGCTTCGGCATTGGGGACGAAATCCGCGGAAAGGAATCACTATTTTCTCCATCCCCCTTTTGTTCAAGCTACTCATTTCCCATCCGCGGGAAACTTTATATCGCGCTCGTTTTTCATAAAGCGCCAAACTCGGAGATCCGGGAATTGCCGCGTTTAATGAGTTTCAATGCTTGCTTAATAATCAAACCCAGTTAAAAGCATTCCAAACTTTTGAAAGAAGAACGAATACTTGGAAAAGATAGATTCCTTTTATTGACTTTTGTCTCTCTCAATTGCTTTCTATCTAATCAAGGGGATTTGCCAAGGCAAACTTTGCATAAAGATTACAAGATTTCATCCATGGAATTGAAGACGCTGGAAACGTTCACGAAAGTACGTTAAAGAAACAATCACGGATTACGGACGGAGCATTTTTTTCTTCATTACATTGGCTATAACATGGGAAGAGACTCGAGCGACCATTCGAAAGAGTTCTCTCGAGAGCGTAGACAGACAAGCGTCTGCACGCGCGGCGTGAATGAGGATGCGCGTACGAGCATCCTGACGCTCAGCGATTCATTGCCCTGGCAACGGACGCGGTGTTACGACGTTTAACTCGACTGCCGCGTCTACTCGCCCAGGAACAACGTAACAAGTGGATTTCGTTATTTCCCGCAAAATACTTTTCCTCGTTTTCGCCCCATTCTTGTATCAAACTGGTAATGCATTCTACCTTATCGGTTTTACACCCTACTTCGAATCAACCAGTAAATCTACGTCTTCATTGAATTCAGCAACCAACTCAGAGATTTATTGCGATGTAACGAAAAGAATTATGATTAATTATCGATTTTAAAAATGGCTTTCACGTTTATTTCCAGAGTAGTATTGAAATTCAATACTCACTTGCAGTGGAAAAATTCCCTCGAAAATGAATACAATTTTCAATTGCCGGGTAACACAATGAAGCCGTGTCGAATAAACTGCAACTTTTTTGCTCACATTTCGGTAGTCGGGAAAAATGTGTTTTGTTGAAAGCGAATTTACAGTTTGCCATTGATACGGCACCAAATAAAAGACATCTATTTTACGATCTTATTTACTTCGTACGAATAATAAAGCCCGTTGAATCAACGACACTTTTTTCGAACGAAGAGTCATCAGAGGTTTGAAACTGTTTTAATTAATTTATCTTCAAGGAGAAAAAGGCGTCGTAAATTATTAATTCCGGTAAAATTAAAAACCTAAAACGATGTATTTCCATAAACCCTAATAACGAGAATTAACAATCGAGTCATGATACACTCATCCTTCTGCAACTTGGCCGTAGTGGTTTGACCATTATTAACCATCGAATCGACTTTATCTGCTTCAGTCTGGAAAGCAGTAGATAATACCGCTACGTGGTCAGACAAGAGAACCGGAGTTTAATAAAATATGAGATCTCCGTTATCTAAAATAATTAATTATGGTAACGATAAATACTTGAAATTCCGAAACTATAATTCAGAGTGATAAAAAGAGAATTTCGGTGAAATTTCAATCAGGCAATAACGACGTTAATAAAAAATCAAAATTACTTTTTCAATATTCATTGTTACGATCCATCGATGCTGAATTCAAACGGGACGATTCAAAAAATGCAAACCGAGGAGAAATTTTCGGAATCCCGTCGTCGTTGACGGTGGTTCGTTCCATTCTACTCTTACTTACGTCTTCCGTTTCCGCTCAAACGCGGCGTAAAGAAACCCGATAAAGTTGTCGGCGTCATAATAACTTCGGAGTCTCTAAATGGCACGTATATCCGTTATAAATTGTTTTCGCAAAGTTTCTTGAACGCGCGGGTACATAAATACTTCAAAGCAGACCGCAAAAAAAGATTTGTTAAATCAGCATTCTGTTCGCGGCTGATGCTGCGATAATTCTTCATTTGGCTAACGAATAAATGTCACTTTTACTCTCTTAGTTTTCTTGATTTTCGCAATTTCCGTTCGTTTACTTTCCCCCGTTTCCGCGTGACCCAAAAATTAAATTGCAAAAGCATGAATTTTTCTTTAAGCGGTTGAAATGCCAAGTGCCAAAGATAGTACATGAATAATTAATGAGAATTCATGAAAAAGTGAAACTTGTGTCTGAATTACATTACACTCGATATATCGATTACGCGAACGACACACATTTTATATTAATTGTGATTCGTTTTGAAAACTCTTTGCTCTCGAGTTTCCAACAAAGTTGAGTCGTTTCCCTTGTTATCCGCAGCTTGTAAACATACTTTGTACATTGAAGTAAAATTTTAACAAAGTAATTAATTGACGCAATATAAAGTGTCGTAAGAAAGTCGTAAAATCTAATATTATCCAATAAACTACTACTTCTTAAAACGCTCGTCCCATAAAAAAGAAAATTGACAATAAAAACAATGAGGACATAAATCGACGGGGGCGTAAATACTGCAAACGGAAACAAGGTAAAATTCACGAGAAAGCAGATTCAGCAAGAAACACCCCGGAATTCCCAAATAATAGAAATGATCTGCTCGCAACGCTCCGCCGCTTCACGTTTACGTTTCGCATCTTAAAAATTTATTTTACTGTGATTCTGTCCATAGCACTTTCCACGGTAGTTTATACCTGCGAACCACGCGAGCAGATATTATGCCCAGACATACACTTTTGCTATTATCCATTGCTTTTCGAGTTACAATAAATGCGGATCATGCCTCGAATTTATGATTATTTGCACCCCACACGAGGTATTAAGTGCATCGATAATGTGTACATATTACGAAATCGACTGCATCAATACGGCCATAGACGCTGCATACCCATAAAATTTCTGTGACGGTTCTGAACCCATTTCTTCGCTTCCTTAAAACAACACGAAAACAAAGAATTCTAAATATCGGGAAAATTTTTGAACTGGCTTTTTACAATGCTGCTGGAATTTTTAGTGAAAAATTGCATTCGGAACGGTTTTTCATGGGTTGTAAAAGAAATTCCTGTTGAAATTAAACGTTTTATGACCTATACTCAAGTTTCCGGCTTTTCTCATCTCTTCTCTCCTCCTTTCTCCCACTACTTTTTCTGAAAATCTACGCTCTATCATTCATTTCTCACTTTCACGGCAGTGTCAAATAAACTTTTTCTATTGGTTTGCACTTTCTTTTATTCACGAACATTTCGATCGCAGAAAAAGATCCGTGAAAGAGAAATAACGGAATTCGAATTCCTTGTTTTGCGGATCAAACTTACCAAAAATATGCGGAAGTTGCGTAATAATTCCGCGGAATGATTCCCTTGAGCAAACATATCCAACACTCACTGCATGATAACTATCATGCAACTGACGCGTAATTCTTGCCCATAGCGAAGCACAGTAACTCACGTGTTGCTCAATCCACCAACTATAGCATTTCCCAACCCCTCTATTATCATTGAATAGTGTAAATCGGTCAATCGTGGACTCCATAAAATAAATAATTCGTTCGATTGTTCGTTTTTAAAATTAACATTCTCAAAAACAAAAGTACTCATTTCACGGAACATCAAATCTTAACGAGTTTCTTCAGAAATAAACTTTTGAACTCGGCAAAATTTGCACCGCTATGATTTAAATTAGTTGCGCAAGACTACGGATCAAACTCGTCATAAATCATAAAGTTGGTTTGAAATAGCTATGATCGCTGTCGAAGGTGATGAACTAATTTGATCTTTTTACACTTTTCCAACAAAAAAACTATCGTATTTTCATAGCAGAAAGCAGGTGAGAGGTGAATGGTAGACGAAGTGATAAATGTGTAACATTTACCACGTGTCCGAGTCAAACTTCGTGGAATGAGTTACGCGCGAGCCACGTTGGTTTAATAGTTATCTAATGCATTGACCGTATAACACATTCATAAAAAATGTACAGGGTATACGTGTTACTAATGCGAGTGGAGGGCGAACTTGCAGCGTGGTGGGGACAGCCCCGCTTCCTATTGCTTACCCGGCACTTGATTCGTTCGATATATACGATATCAACTCGCCAATGTCTTAAAAAAGTTGTAACACTGTGAAAACGAGCAGGTCCGATCGACGAAAATCCCTTTTTACACGTTTCATCGTAGACTAACTAAGGAGATTAAGCTTGCTTATCACAGAAAAACAACGCGTTACCGCGTCAAACTACGAAGATATTAAAATGATTTCTGGTTGTCTTTAATGTGTCGTTTTAGTGCCATCTACAAGGCTGCTTTCTAAACGTTAGCAATTTAATACAATCGATATCTTGCTAAAATTGATGCCTGTAGGATATTTATGGTTCACAATTCTTTAGTGTACCAATACTGAGAAAAGTAGTGTTTTTCATTCGGAAAACTACTACATACCGTTTGATTAGATATCTACTGCAAACGTGGAAACTTTGTGATAATGAAATTCAGATCGTCCAACGTTATCAGTAAAATCTTGCAATTTTCGGACCATCGATTCCTAATTATAAATTTAATTCTATATTCAAGAATCTGTTTTTCAAACAATTTTTTTTAAATAAATTCAAAGTTTCGAAGAAAAGTTTGTGACGAAATTAATTTCTATGAAGGTAAGTGACGGCAATAACATTGCCTTTGAACGGTCATGTTATCGGCAGTGGATACATTAAACAAGAAAAGGTTGCGCGAATTCACAACAGGTGTTTGGAGCTGAACATTGAAGCAAGTTTTGAAAACTTGTTGCGTTCTAAAATCTTTGTTCTTCATCTTCAATCCGTCTCATGAAACTATAAATAATTCTAAATTGGATTCCGAATTGATTCGACAGAAATGTAATCGAAAGAAAATGTTTATGCTTTCTGAAATAAATGTTTAAAAATGTTAAGAACAAGTTTATTGCAATGTGCAACATAAAACATATTAACAAATTCTATGTACTTGAAATGAGGATCAATCTACTTTTGTTTAACAATTTTAAACAATTTTTGTTTTAACAATTATATTTACATGCGTATTACGCATTATTTGTGAAAAATTCGAATGTTGAGTGCAATTCCAAGGATTTTTTAAAATGAATTTTGTTATTTTTCTGTGTTTTCCCTTACTATAAGAAAACAATGAGAAAACTTTACAAACTATGCAAAAACTATGAAAACTATGAGAAAACTACGAAAACAATGAGAAAACTTCAAACTTTTTTTCATTTTTTTTAAATATTTTTTCAACTCTAATACATAATAATCATGATAATTTGTCATTTTTTCCGATCCCAATGAAGAATTTCCACCAAAACATGCAATTTTCTGCGATTTTTCGTCGTGCTTCACAACTCCCCACGATTTTTGAAAACTCCAAAAACCAGTTTCTTGGGCCAACAGGCAAAAATTGTCGATAATTTTGGATTTTATGCAAATCCTTCAACTAGGAAGTGTATTTTAAGATGCTCTAGAGATTC